>MNCI01036180.1:0-109857 GCA_015680685.1 Gnetum montanum | reverse complement strand
GGCCCAAGAGATGAATCTCTCATGGAGGAGATTTGGGCTTTTCTTACCTGGTTTGCTTTGGAGCCTTAGTACTCTATTGTTGGTTGCTTGGTTGTTTTGGAGCCTTAGTGATCCATGGTTGACTACTTGTTGTGATGGCCTCTTTAGTTGGTTGGGCCATTGGGATGGAAGATAAAGGGATAGACTTAGGTGGAACTAATGCCTTCTGCTCCTAGTGTTGCTTAAGCATTTGATTGGTGAGGTTCTTGTTAGGCCTCTTAGTTTGCTATCTTGTTTTCTTATTAGGGTTGCTTATAAGATAGGTCTTCGGCGAGCAAGGGTTGATGCATTGCCCACCACCAGACTCCCAACAAGTAGGGAGTCTGCACACTGTGATACCCTTATGACAATGAGTGGTTGTGCCATTGCTGTTGCAACATGTTATGAGGCCCTAACCACAAAGGGTGTTATAGGCACCTAAGGTGGTGCTCTAATGACAAAAGGGATTCTCAAACTGGTTGGTGTTAATGGGGCCCCAGTGTTGCTAGAGGACAGACAAACAATGAATGGTTCCCCCATCAATTCTTCATCATCATCAACGTTGATGGCATTGATGACATACCTTGCACTACTCATGTTGAAAGGATCCTTGTAAACCCTTGTTGATTGGTTTTGGGGGTGTACTAGGCTGGTAGCATCAAGGACTAGCTCACCCTTTCGATCATGTGTTATATGTCATCCTACAAGGCCATGCAAAAGTCTATATCATGACCTTGTAGTTGATGATACTGGAAAAAATAGTCCAATCTGAAATGCTTAGGGATCGGAGGTTCATTAGGCAAAGTGATAAAAGGATTTTTAATGAGCTCGCAATAGTAGTCATAATGCTTGTGAGAATCCTTAGAAATTTTCTTGTACTAGATACATCCAACATTAACTAGTTGGTCCAAGAGCTCTGACTGCTTGGTGGGTAATGGTGTGTACTTTGAGCGATTGAATTTAGGCCTTGTGATAGCTGGTGCCACATCCATCAATGATGTGGGCTGGTTGGTCACTGTAGTACTAGAGTTTGTTACCTTATTTTTGGCCAGTGCCTTGGGTAGCTTGGCTATTGGTTTGGCGTTGGCCAGCTTAGCCTCGTTGGCCACCAGTGCAACAGTTGTAGTTGCTTGCTTGCCTTTGTCCTTATATTTCTCCTTCTTTGCATGTAGGTTTTTATAGGCCATGTAGGCTAAGGCTTTGCTAGCCTCTACCACATTTTGGATGCTCTTAATTTGAGAAAATTCTTGGTTTAGGGACAACAGGGCAAGGTAATATAGTTTCAACTTGATAAAGTCATTCACTATGCCTTTGAAGATGGCCAATAGGTGGACTTCTGTGATAGGTTTGCAGATCTCATTAAGGGATGTACTCCACTACTGAATGAATTTCTACACAGGCTCTAAGTGGCCCTACTTTACTTGCATTAGCTAGTCTAGGGTCACCTTGGGCTTCACTTTATACTTGAAGTGTGTGATGAATTATGTGAGCAATTCCTTCAACAAAGAGATGGAGGCCCTTGGGGAGCACATAGTACCAATCTAGCACCTTTTTGGTCAGGGACATGGTGAAGACATGAATGATGATGTTTGTACATGCCTGCAGTAGGAGGCATTCTAACCAAAAGGTGACCAAATGAGCATTTGGGCCTCCTTCACCATTGTATTTGGTGAACTGTGGGAGTGCGACCCTAGTGGGAAGTGCCAGTGGTGGAACTACTAGATTAATGGGATCATGCTAGTAGAAATACATCACATGTATGGTTATAGAGGAGGTGGATTTGAGCTATTTAACCTCTTCAGTAAGGCTTTAGATTAGCTAAAACACTTGATCCAAGCTAAGTAGAGTTATAGTAGGTTGTGTGGATTGTGCTGCCTGCTGTGGTTTTTGGATGGTCCATGACTTGGCTCCAAATTGTGTGACAATGTACAATGCCTATTGTGTGGGTTGTGCCATGGACATAGCACTTGGGCCCCACTATTGGTTGATGCATTGGGCAATTGTAAAATATGCCAACATGACAGGCGAGATGAATGATGCCTAAGTCATGTGCCATGAAGGAGGAATATGCATAGTGTGCACATAAGGTTGTGTGGGTGTAATTGTTGGTGTTGTAGAAGGTTGGAAAACCTGAATAGGTTGAACAAGATAAATAGGTTGCTAGGGCTATGAATGGATGATAACAGACATGTGAAAGAAAATACTAAATGGCAGAGCAATATTCTGATTTGTCTGGTATGTTTGGTGAGTTTCCATCATAGGTGTTAACCTGGGCAACAACACTAGGCTATGGGACATCAAAGGAGAAAAAGTAGAGGTTATCTGCTAGAATGAGGCTTGGAACGAGTTGTCATGCTCAGAGATTGAGCCTCAAACTCATCCTCTTGGAGAGGCTCCTCATAGTCTATCCCTGCCTCATGGCCCATGTTGCGAATGAGATTATCTAGCATCCACTGATAATCTTCTATGAGTAGGAAGTCAAATTCGGAAGAGAACCATTTCCTTCTGTTGCAATGGATGATCTCATAACTATGTTTGGTTTCCATTTCTTGGCGATCTAAAGGTAAACCTACCTGGAGTTTCACACAAACAAAGTTATATTGAGCACCATGACCTCGAGAGGCAAATTGCATTTCCTGAACGATTACCTCTATGATAGGATAGGACCCCCAACACTAAGAAGGTCAATCTAGATTTTTTGCTAAATGGGCTAGATCACAACCATGTTCGAGGTAGAGGTTGAAGGCTATTTAGGGTTCATGGTGCAAAGGGAAATGCCAAAGGTCACTTATGCAAAGAAAGAAAGAAAAATTGCTAAGTGCTAAAATGCAAAAAAATGGCTAAGTGTACAATATGCAAAAAAATAACTAACTCTGAAATGCACAAAAAAATGACTAGTGTAAATGTGTTGGAAATGACTAACTCTGGGGCTACATTGGAGCCAACTATGCTTGCTACACTAAAGCTAGCTACACTATACTAAAGACCTAGAATTTTGGTTAAGTGTAAACACTAGTGTTGGTGAGCAGGGTTCCATGGGAATTGACAACAGGGACCAATTTGCATAAGGTGCAAAGATCATGCAAGGCAACAACCAAGGGATTGTCCGAAGAAGGAAATGTCAAAGGCTCTCCTTCTAGTGCCAGAAAACTATAGCAACCGAAAACGTTGAAGGTTGGAATGGTACTCCAAGAGATCGATGATTACATAGCCTTGACCCTGTGTTCACACGAGGGCCTACTCGGAATAGAGGTAGGGTGCCCAAAATGGTCTTGTTAATTGAAGTGGGACTTACTGGTGTTACAATGAAACAAGGTTTGACGTGTTACATGGTGTCTGTGGTGCTTGCAGTGCCCATTGAAGTTAGCATAGCCAAGGTTTCAAGCACGAAAATGAAGGTGTAAATGTGTGAATATGTTCTTGAACAATAAAAAATTGTTAATAGAATGTCAAGATGTACAAAAAATGCGAAACATGCACAAAATCTGAGCTAGAGGGAAAATGGCAAACACCCCAAATTGGGGGAGCATAGTCAACTATAAAGAAAAGGTGAGGAGGTATGCGATGTACGAATAGGCATAGTAGGTAGCATAGCCATAGTCTTAGGATATCTAGCTACGAAAATTGATGTCTTCCATGAAGTCTGGGCTTGCAAGGTTGGCTACTATGGTGTCCTATGAGTTGCAATGATATATGGTATGCAACGGTATGTCACAGTGCTGCTGTGATGTGCAACGATGTCTAGTGGTGTGCCAAAGTTCATCAAGATGTTGAGGGTGCTTGGGTGTAAGAGTGCCAATGCCAAAATGGCAACTACTAAATGAAGATGCCAACTCATAAAATGTGAAGCATAGGAGTATTTATAAGCCTAGGGTTAGTGTGAATCATAGATCGAGCACCACGTGGCAAAGGGGTAGTTGGGACTATGCTAGACCCAACTACACTCCGATTGAAGTAAGATGATATTTTGTTGGTGTGCTCTAATGGACCTTGTGAGATTGCCAGACTATGACTACGCTACCAAGAGTGCATGTGTGATTGTTAAACAAACTGCAAGGTACCTGAAAACAATGCAAAATAGTACAATTTTGGAGACTATGCTTTAGGGCTATGTGATGAGTGGCAAGGTACCCCTACACTCAACCATACGAATACGAGCGTTCACGCATGATTCGGTCGAACTCCGTGGACAAGCTAGTTGTGGTATCTAGATCGTTACAAGTTGATCACAGTTCACTGTCTTCCCACCTGGACTAGTATTTGCTTTGTCACGTATGGTTTAGTCTATAGTGAGGCATATGATGTGATCCTAAACTAATGCTACTCCTAGAGACAATGGAAAATAATTTTGATTAAACTAATAAGCAATAGGAAATGAATTCTAAGCTAGCCTAAGTGCGATGAGCATCCGTTCCTTAATCATTCGTACACATCTTGGACCTCATGCATGACTACTACTAGGATTACCAAGTGTAGATCCTAGGTACACTACTGGGTTACCAAGTAGTCACACTTAAATGCTCGTGATTAAGTCGTACTCATTCCGCAGTTAAAAACAAGAATATTAAATGATGGTAAAGAAATATTAACTAAGAAAATAATAAATAACAATAACAATTAAATAATTAAACTAAGTAAATTCTACAATGATGAGGTAATCTCGATCTTTATTTCTGGTCATGTGCACATCCAAGTACGTCACACTCGAATAAAGGTGTCGTACAATTACAAGCATCACACTGCGGGCATGCACTGGGAAAATATTCTATCTCCTGTGGGAACAAACTTCAAGAGCTTCGCTACAACTGACTAAAATGGTACCTAGGTGTGGTGGAGGGCCACTTATTTATAGGCTAAAATAGGTTCTGCATAAATGGGGCCACATCGACGCATGGAGGGATGCGTCAACGGGGTCGCGTCGATGCGGTCACGTATACGGGGCCCCATATACATGGCCTAGTCGATGCATTGACTACTTAGCACTTCATCATATCCCCACAACTGAATAACAACTCGTCCTCGAGTCAAAGAAAGTGAGGAACAAGTTCAATTGAATACAAAATGGATAGGTATGGGATTATTGATTAACTAGAAGTTTATTCATGCCACAGTGGATAATTAAAAAAAATTGGACACAGACACAAAAGACAAAACTGGTGGAACTCATGGGGTTCCTAGTAGTGGTGGCTCCTCCATGGGTGCCTTTCCTTTATCCTGTGCATCAAGCTTCTGGGATTGATACCATTGAAGAAGCACCTGACGTTTCTCCTCTTCTATTTGAGGATTATGAGCCGTCCATGCTAATGTTCCAATGTTTGATGGAGACGACACTTTTCATGGACATAGCAGCTACGGGAACACTTGATTGGCCATGACATGCCATGCTGCAAATAGCTATCATTCCTCTTCATAGGCTTGGGCCCTGACCTCTCCTCCTTTTTCTTGGATAAATTATGCAGTAATAGAAGTTTCATGATGGATGCTGAATGATGGCCTTCTGCTCTGCATGTATTGCATGAGGTCCTTGGCCTCTGCCTCCCCTAGGTCATTCAGTTACACCTTGAGAAGGTCCTCCTTGTTATCTTCTTTTAGGGGCCATCTATAATCACATAAAGATCAATTGTTAGTAAGGTTATTTGAAAAAAGTTCAATTATTTTATACCTTACTCATTTCCTTTAATAAATGTTGCATTCTTTACTTAGTGTGATTTTAGAGTTAGAAATTTTTCAAGGAAGTTGCCCTAAAAGTTTAATGTTGGACCTGGTTTTGAGGAATGTTTGATAAAATGATGACAAAGGAAAGAATAGATTTGACAATGAAATACTTGGAGGGTATAAGATGATGTGGTGGTGTGCAACAAGTACAAATTACAAAAGTCACGCAAGTCGATCCTCCCCAAAGCAAGTTCCAACCTATATGCCCTTGCGTAACCGCACCTTAAGATGTCCGTAGGCACTAGAAGGGTTAAATGTAATCTATACCGATGCAACAATACACACACATGTTGATACCACCATGATGAGGTATGAATTCAATGTTATACAAGACACGAGTCATAAATACATGAACAACGAGATGGAATGAATCGGAGAAGGGATTGTAGAGATTGGGACATGAGGTAACTGACTCAGGGCACAATGAATCTTGAGTGTAGGGCATGATTAATGTGTCATTAACCCATCGTTCCAAAATCAAGACCAATTCCATTCCTCCGATCAGTGACATTGCATCATTTCATCCAATGATAGACAATCATAAGAGCACCATGACAGCAAGGCATACGATCACTTGGCGTTTTGTGCAAGGAAGGACTGACTTGGAATTTCTTTGTGGCATACTTTTTGTTTGGCCGCTTTGGCACACTCTCTTTTCCCTCTCTTCTATCTCTCTTCTTTCTCTTTTTTTTTGTGTTGGGTTCCTTTAATACTCTTACTCCTATTTTTCATTAGATCTACAAGGATCTTAGTACAACCAAACTGCATGATAGCACCTACAGATGTCACCAAAGAGAATCCACAAGTTCCCTTGATGTCACACCCTGGCCATTCCCTCTTAGTCCATCCTTCTTCACTCTAGGCATAATGAGCATAAAATTACTTTAAGTTTTAATGATGTCAAGAATATCATCGTACCCAGAGTAGAAACTCTTATTAATAGAACCTCTTATTACTTTAAGTTTTAATTAGTTACATGAGACTTGATAGCATAGAATAACACCTCAACCAACAAGCCACATGAGTGTTTTATTCATGGATGAGATTACTCATAAAAAGATAAAAAGTTAAAAAGATAAAACAATAAATTAAAAGGTGAAAAACTGGAAAACAAAAAGTTGAAAAATTAAAGAAACAGAAAAACATTTATTAATTCTGTGTTGTTAGAATGTAGGATATCCCCCATAGTTAAATGGTTGAGCATGGCTAGAATTAATAAATGGAAGGTGGGAATCCTTGCATGTTGGAAATATTGGGACCTGGTCATACTTGCCCCATTGGGGTTCACACAGTTGATTAGTGTTGACATAGTAGGGCAACTTATAAGATGTGGTTAATTTATAAGGAGTTGACCCACTATGGTACTTGTGACCGTAAGATGGTATGCAAGGATCAACATGTCTTCCCATGTGGAAATATTCATTGGGCCCCATGGTTGTTGGAGTATTGAGTGGTGGCCTTGATAAGGTAACATGAGGCATTGGGTTCGAAGAGGAAGATGCACCACAGTGTTGGATTTGTGCTGAGTTGGTGTATGCAGTGGTTTCTGAACTATGGTGCCCCTTTTGATGATCACGTCTAAAGAAGGGATGCCTTCAATGTTGTGAAAGACCTCCATTGCTATTGATAGTAGTAGCACAAGTGACATTTATGGGTTGGTGCTGTGGTGCAAAATCTTCTGGCATAGCTGACGGTGATGTAGAAGGGGGTAAGGTATGAGAATATTGAGGTTGAGGAGAACTGTAAGGCACATGAGGTGGTGATCTTGTTGGAGAGGACATGGGTGGATAGTACTCGGGAGAATGATAACGATGAGGTGAGGTAGAGGATGATGATCTTGTTGGAGAAATAGGATGTTCAACATAATAAGCATTTGGTGCTGGGACATATGAAGGGTATGGTCTAGTTGGTGGTGGCCTCCCCCAAGACTGAGCTTTTTGCCACTGTGGTTGAACCTGATATTTCTATATGAAATCTGGATGTAACATTCTTCCCCAATGCTCATGTAAATGTGACAAAAATGGACATTGGCCTTTGGGGTGATCATACAGACAAACGTTACATTGATACGTATGATTGACAGTTGAGTTTCTATCCTTATTCTCTTCTACCCTTTGTTTTGATCGTCACGTGATGTCTTGTCCTGTTTCTTGATTTGGCATAGTTCTTCCTCTAATAATGTTGGTATATTCTCCACATCTTTCATGTACCCAGTCCATCATCTTATTAATCCTTGCCTCAATTTCATCTAGTGATTGTAGGATTGGCAAAGATGATTCCACCTCCTTGAAGTGAGTTGATTTCTCCTCTTCATGATCATGGACCCTTGTTAAGTTAAGATTTTGGTCTTGTTGAGAACTTTCAACATTCTCCCATTTGGCTATTTCTTCTTCTTCTTTTGCTATCCACTTAATAATCTCTTGGAGTTGATGGGTTTGTAGCANCAGAGGAAATAACTTAAGTTTTTTCCATCCATTATCAATATCATTCCATGTACAGGCATCGTAGAAGGCTTGTAAATGTTGTTGTGGATCTAAATCATAGCCCCCTTGAAAACTTGGGAAAGTTGTTTAAATCAAGCATGGGTAGACAACTTACGATGCCTACAGGCTATTCGAACAGCCTCTTGTATTTCTATTAAGCTTGTAGTGGCTAGTAGGGGTTCATCATCATCAAGTGAGTTATGCTTTCGTGCGTTGGAACAATGTTGTCTTCGTTTATGTTTATAAGAAACCCCCACCTTGGGTTGCATACTCCAATCTTCATTGTCATCTAATTTGTTGGTTCTCCAATGAATTGCCTCACTAGATGTGGCATTATCATAGTGTTGTAGGAGAGACATGGTTGTAAATTTTTGTGTGATTTAATTACAATTATTATTATTATTTTTCTGAAAGATATATCGTCAAGGCTTTGTTACAATGATCGTGTATGATGTAACTAATTTGAATAACTAGCACCATCCCTGGCAACAACGCCAATGATGAGTGGTGAGGTACTCCTACACTCAACCATACGAATACGAGCGTTCACACACGATCTGGCCAAACTCCGTGGACAGGCTAGTTGTGGTATCTAGATCATTACACGTTGATTGTAGTTCGCTGTCTTCCCACCTAGACTAGTATTTGCTTTGTCACGTATAGTTTAGTCTAGAGTGAGGCATATGATATGATCCTAAACTAATGCTACTCCTAGAGACAATGGAAAATAATTTTGATTAAACTAAGAAGCAATAGGAAATGAATTCTAAGCTAGCCTAAGTGCGATGAGCATCCGTTCCTTAATCATCCGTACACATCTTGAACCTTGTGCACGACTACTACTGGGATTACCAAGTGTAGATCCTAGGTACGCTACTAGGTTACCAAGTAGTCACACTTAAATGCTCATGATTAAGGCGTACTCATTCCGTAGTTAACAACAAGAATAGTAAATGATGGTAAAGAAATATTAACTAAGAAAAAAATAAATAACAATAACATTTAAATAATTAAACTAAGTGAATGCTGCAATGATGAGGTAATCTCGATCTTTATTTCCGGTCATGTGCGCGTCCAAGTACGTCACCCTCGAATAAAGGTGTCGTACAATTACAAGCATCACAATGTGGGCATGCACTGGGAAGATATTCTATCTCCTGTGGGAACAAACTACAAGAGCTTTGCTACAACTGACTAAAAAGGTACCTAGGTGTGGCGAAGGGCCACTTATTTATAGGCTAAAATAGGTTCTGCGTAAACGGGGCCACGTCAACGCATGGAGGGATGCATCGACGGGGCCACGTCGACGCGGCCGCATATACAGGGCCTCATATATGCGGCCTAGTTGACGCATCGACTACTTAGTGCTTCATCACTACGCTACCCACTCTCTTGAGTGGTGTCAAGCATAGGTTCAATTTGGGGTCAAATAGGGAGTGTAGAAAAGAAAAAACTTGCTATTCTTGTTTGTCGAAGGAATGTTGGAGCCGAGATGTTGGCTGGTGCACAGTTCTAGAGGCTTCTATAGGCAGTTCTATATGACTATGCGAGCTATGATCTAGAGCGTAGCCCAAGGAGTTAGGAAAATTTTGTAAAAAGTGTGTTTCAATGCTGGCTATGCTCTAGAGCATAGCCCCAACAGGGAGAGCATAGCTTTGACACTTAGGAAAATTTGTTGAAACTTATGTCCTTATGCAGCCTATGTTGGCTACGCTCTGGAGCATAGCAAGGAGTGTAGCATTAGAAGTTAGAAAATTTGCTAAACTGTTTCTTCCATGCCAACCATGCTCTACAGCCTCTAGCTTGACACTTTAGAAAATCTGCAAAACTAATCATTCCAAGGCTAACTACGCTTTGAAGCATAGTCCCAACAAGGGGAGTGTAGGTAGGACACTTAGAAAAATTTGCAATTGCCATTGATACTTAGAAAAATTTTGCAAATCTGGACTCAATGTCAACTACGCTAACTATGCTCTAGGCGTAGTCTTGGTAGTGGGAGCATAGCCTCAACACTTAGAAAAAATTTGCCAAGTTGTGACACTTAGCCAAATTTGTGGTTGAGACTTAAGAGCCCCAAAATTAGTGATGTTTCACTAAGTACTATATTTATAGGCTGGCATGCATCCCGTGATATCACATATATGATAACATAGCATGTGCTATGATATCAAAGCTATGGTATCATAGCCCTTCAAAAACTTGATTTCATCGGATGACATGTTAACTATGTAAGATTTTAAAGAAGTTTTATTTTCTATAGTTAATAGAAAATCTCCTAGTTTAAAAAATCTACTTTGTGATATTTAAAAAAAAATCAAGATGATATTAATGTAGATTGTTTCAACATGTATAAGGAATCTCTTTCTAAGGGTTCTTTTGGTCAAATGATTAATGAAGGTATGATAAAACTTATATTAAAATTAGGTAATAGATTTGAGATTAGTAATTGAAAGCCACTTATAAGAGGTTAGGCTTTCATCCATCTATTAACCCTTGTAAGACCCCTCCTTGGTAGAATAAGCATTAAGCCTCTAGGTAATGATGTTTTGGGTGCTAATTTCTTAAGTTGAAATATATGGATTTGAGCTTGGACAAAATCACTTAAAAAGGTTATACTTTTCTCATTCATTGACCATCCTAAGAGCCCTCTTCACTAGATGAGCATTGAGGCTCTAAGTGATGATTCTTAATTAGAAACCTATTACTCCGTTAACGATCCTCACCTAGAGGCTTGATGCTCATCCTACCAAGGTGGGGTTTTGGAAGGGCAATGGATGAGAAAAAGCCTAACCTCTTTTGAGGGGATTTGCCCATGCTTTAACTTAAGTCTTATGACTTAAGAAACAAATATCTTACCATCACTGCAAGTGGTGGTCTCTAACCTATTTCTCTATCGAATGTTCATTATAAAATTACCACTAAGACATTTACATTAAAATTTTAAATGTACCTATCTCAATTAGTTAATTTAGAATAAATAAGTAATGTTCTAGGTAGATTTATTTTAGATAATGTTTTACAATTGCAAAGTCCATGACTTTGGCTATGGAATCTTATTAAGATATTGTTCTTCTTAAATTAGATTATGCAAAAGCTTATGACATGATTAGGCCTAAATTCTTCTTTTATCTCTCATGTTATAATGCTATTTCCTAATGGTAGAACAATGATGTGTTAGCATAGTGGCAAGTCTCTTGATTTGAAAGATCCAAGTCATGGATTCAGTTCTAGTGGATAATGCTAAGCTATATATCTTAAGGTATATCTATATTACATTTATATTTTGGTAGGCAAATAAACACAGATCTAGCTCTTCATAGAGGCAAATGACGAAAAAGAACTCATGTAGCCGACCCCATTTTGTTTGAACAAGGCTAGAATGATGATGATGATGATGATGTATTTCATTTCATTTCTACTTAAAGATGACTTTACTAAAAGTATATGACTTCATACATATGTAATTTAATAAAATTAATTTTAGATGGCTTTTGGGCTTCTAATTTAATGAAAATGAACATATTAGTATTTTTACATAACTTTGTACCCTAATTTTAAAAAAGAAACGTTCATAACTTACTAATTAAACATGTAAGACATGATTTTGAAGTGACTTGAGCTTGCGATCATGTTCTATTAACAGTATAAGTGAAAATTTCATGCTATCTCTAATAGAAAGTGATCTTCAACAAATCCATCTTAAGTCGCAAATGATGAAATGAGATCATTTTTATATTTGAGGGAATATAGATTTTGTCATATTTGAGATCATTACATCATGAAGATTCAAATGCCCATTTCTCCTTTTAAGATAATGTTCCCATGCTTCTTTGAAACTTTACTTTAAACTAAAGATATAACATGACCCTTAAGTTCTAAAGAGAATTTAATCAAGACTTTTAAACTTAAAATTAGAAATATGACTTTTAAACATAACATTTCAATATAAGAAAGAAACGGAAACTAGGATTTATATAGAAAGAGATATTAAGAAGAAACATAGATATAACACATTTCATACCATAATAAAAAACCACAATTTAACATTTACTTTCATTACTTTAGTGCATAGATCTCATACAAATTTGACATGGAAATAGATTTATTGTAACATTTTTCATTTTTACACGGTTATCTTTTTCTATTTTCCACCTACATTTTTATGTGGTATGATATCCATATTAAATTAACATAGAATGCCATATGTTCTACAAAAGTTATGTTGGGTCATGAGAAGGGATGGATTGAGGTTTCAGTATGGCATGACCTAGGATTAGCTGGTTTGAATGATTTCACACAATTAAATCTAACTACAATTATATGTTCTATAATTTTTCTCCTTTGTTCAAAATAGAATAATTTGGTTGGATGCTACTTTGAATCATGGTAGTGAAAAAAACATAAGGTTTCTTTTAATTCCTGCTATA
Source organism: Gnetum montanum (assembly GCA_015680685.1). Taxonomy (NCBI): domain Eukaryota; kingdom Viridiplantae; phylum Streptophyta; class Gnetopsida; order Gnetales; family Gnetaceae; genus Gnetum; species Gnetum montanum. The sequence goes on along the minus strand of MNCI01036180.1, from coordinate 97,214 downwards.
TATTTTTAAAATATTCCATATTCCTTTGGCATAATCCCTGTTTTAGCTTAGAGGCACTTCTGAAATCAATGGGAATTTGGACCCAGTTTCCAAATCAATGGCTTTAAAAAAGTTAAAGCTTTGGTGGGCGTAAATCTCTATTCAGTGCATTCGCTTCTACACCAAGGAACCTTTTAATTGGATTGTTTAAAGTAAAGTTGGGAAGAGCGTGGACTAATTTGCCAGAGATTCTTTCGTGTCGACTTTTTCCTTGCCATGTTGTAGCAGATGGTGCAGACTTTTTGACCAAAACACAATAAACACTAATCATCTTTGAAATTTGGTTCCATCACACGGAGTTGCACTTCTTCCTCTGCTCTGCTGTCAATATTTTGGGCCATACATTGCTCTGCTCCGCTATGATTTAGGTGAACGTGGAAGGTGATAATTTGCGGATGAAAAGAAATGCCAGAGATTCTTCATGCCGACCTCCTCCTTGTCGTGTTGTAGCACATGGTGCAGACTTTTTAACCAAAACAAAATAAACACTGATCATCTTTGAAATTTTTTCAGATTTCCTTGTACCTTATCCATCACGCGGGGTTGCCCTTCTTCCTCTGCTCTCTGAGTATATTTTGGACCATACATTGCTCTGATGTGAATTAGATGAACTTCCTTACATCAAACAACTGAATTTGCATTGCATTGCATTATTGCTGCTGCATAAGTGGACTCTGTTGGTGCTAGTCATAGACCTGCCTTTCTGTTGTTGCTTTGTATCTGCCTTTGCTGGAAGTGGGTGAATGTCTGAGAACAGGGCAACTGAGCGGCTCAAGTATTGTGATATGGAAGAAAGATCATTATTGAAGAGAAGCCGAACACAGGAAGAAGCAGAGGAGGATACAGACTCCCCAGCAACCAAAAGACGGGATCTGCAGCCTGGGCCTTCCTCAGATCCGCCAGTAAATCAGGGCGTTGTTGGGTTACCATCATCATCATCATCATGCTCAAGTGGTGAGGGATCTGTGAACAACAAGTTCGATGTGTTCATCAGTCACAGAGGCCCTGATACAAAGAGCAACTTGGCTTATCCCATCTATTTTCTGCTCCAGCAAAGAGGAGTTGAGGCGTTTCTGGACAGAGAAGAGTTGCAGAGTGGGGAGAGGTTCCCGGAGGCAATTGAGAAAGCCATTGAATGTTCCAAAGTGGGCGTGTGCATACTTTCCAGTGGATTCGCAGAATCTGTGTGGTGTCTTAAGGAATTAGTGATGATGTTGAACAATTTCGAGATGTGCTCATCTACCCTCATTCCTATCTTCTATGATGTTGAACCCGCAGAAGTCAAATATTTGAAAGGAGCTTTTGGGCAGGGGTTTGAAAATTTACAAAGCAAAAACAGGAACTCCAGTGAAGACATTGAGCAATGGAGACTTGCTCTGCACAAGATTGGAGAAATCAGCGGATACCAGGGCAAAGGGTAAGTGATGTTAACACATTAATGTTTTCTCTTTACAAGGATTGTTTCATGGTATTTCTTGTTTACCAAGGGAGGTGCTCGCGAGATATTCAGTCCCAGAAATAGATATTCAAAATTTTAATTTCAGTGTCGGTTTTAAAAAGTACTTGCAGTTCTTTTTTTCGAAGTTCGTAAACTTGGCCGGTATTTATGGCTTAATCGCAGGAAATTATAATAGCATTTCATAATTTCAGTATACAAAAGAAATATTCTGCTTTTTTCATTTCAATGCTTTCCAAGGGGTGGATAATATAAAAACTAATTTTTAACCGTTTTCCTTTTTACCAGTGAACTTTCCATGACCATTGTTAAGAGGATATGTGAGCTACTTGATATTGGATGTGTGGATACTCCCAAGAATGTAATTACAAGAGAGAAGGAGTTGCGTAGCACAATTCATGATATAATGAGATGCCGGAATGGGCTTGGTGTGACGTCAGTGGAAATAAGTGGTATTGGAGGTATAGGGAAAACCACATTTGCAAAAGAACTTTATAATCAGATTTACACTAAATATGATAGGCATTGTTTCATTGAAGATGTAAATGGACTTGTAGAGAAGCAAGTTGTAGATGAAGTCCACAGACAGATTTTTAGTAAGCTGTTCAAAGACCATCAAAGATACTCAACAGAAGGAAAGAAACTTTTAAAAATGAGATTACAGAATGCAGAAATTTTAGTGGTGATAGACAATATTCATAGTAAAATTCCATTGAGTACTGTGTTTATTGAAGATGATGTTTCTTTGAATCCAAGAAGCACCATTATTGTAACGAGTAGGGAAGAAGGGGTTTTGAAGTATGACTTTGGAGTTAAAGGATACTGTCAAAATTTGATCTCACTAAAAATGGAAAAACTAGACTTTTATACATCAAAGAAAATATTTTGCCATCATGCATTTGGAGGGATCTACAATGTGAAGAATGAATTTAATGAGATGATAGAAAAGATTGTTAAAAAATGTGATGGGATCCCCTTAGCATTGACTTTACTTGGCAGACATGTTTATCTGCAAGATATTATGTTTTGGAAAAGTTTATGGAGTTCTATAAAAGATTGTTTACATGGTGATGTAAAAAAAATATTAAAATTTAGCTATGACAATCTTGAATCAGATTTAGAAAAATGCTTGTTCTTAGATATAGCCACTTTTTTCCGTTGGGAGAAAGAAGACCTCCTAGTTAACATTAGGCAACAAAGTGATGATGAAGATGGTGAATTGCAAGTTCAATATGCTCTTCATATATTGAAGAGGAATCTTTTGATCTATGTATCCAATGATGGCATTTTAGGAATGCATGATGTGCTGGTGGACTTGGGGAGAAGCATTGTTAAAGATGAAGATCTATGCCCTGGCCATCGAAGTCGCGTTTGGTCTCCTTCTGATGTCAGACTTATGTTATCTGATGAACGGGTATGAGTAGTGATTATCCTTTCATGATACTTTCATTTGCCTTTTTAAAATATAATGATGATATTGGGCTTTGTTATTTTTTAAAGTAAAATGATTATTTTTTTTCCCTTTTCTTCTCCAACATAATCCCTTTTCTTTATGGTTAAAGGAAATGACCTGAAAGTAATGTCAATCAATTTTAGGGAACTAAAAAAGTGAAAGCACTCACCTTAGTTTCAGAAGGTTCACCTGTGTTGGATGAAGGTCAATGTCCATGGTCCACTGATGTTTTCAGTGAATTATCATCATTGGAAATTTTGATCCTACATGGTCATTGTATCAAAGGTATTAAATTATTAATTAATTATCAAGCAAATATATGTTCTTTGATCACAAATTTTTTAAGCCAGAGATGCTAACAAGGTTAGGTTTTATGTTTTTTTTTTAAATCTTAACCCAGGTGATTTTTCAAAGTTATCAAAGAGACTATTATGGTTGAGATGGACTAATTTTCCATACCAGGAGATTCCTCTAAAACTCTACATAAAACATCTCAGAGGCTTACAAGTAACTGGTGAAAATCTGATTCGGTTATGGGAACATCCTCCACAGGTGGGACTTAATTATGCACTGTTATTAGCCATACAAATTGACTGTGATAATGTGTATGTTAGATTTTTAAAAATGCAATACACTTTTTAAAATTTATGTTGCAAAGGTTTTGTTGGTATTAAATTGTTAAGAGAGAGGGATTTAAAAAGCCAAAGCACTAGGCTTATAGATAGATGCCTCAACTAATAATTAAATTCTTTAATGCATGAATATAACATTTCTTTTGTATAACATCTCTTAGAATAATATGAAATATAGAGGTAAAATTAGTAGAATGCCCTATAATGTAGATCGAAAGGCATAAACAAAGGACCTAATAAACAAAAGATTGGCAAGTAGAATAATTGATTACTATTAAAATCATAATTCCTTAGGAACTATTAACTAGTTTTGCAAGCATATCTATGGAAAATCCTATAAAGTCAAAAACATTTGTGGAAATGGTCATCATGTACAAGTAGTAGCTTATGGCAACTAGTTTTAATGTGAATCACTTCAAAAGTAGTTTGTATTGAGGAAAAAAACACCTTTTCCCTCTTTGTTTGGATGAGCCTTACTCAATAATCATGTCCTTATCCATATTCTATAGGATCTCATGTACTTGAAAAGTTTAAATTGTGGGTTTGATTCCAAATGGGTAACATTGAATTATAAAAGTACTACTTAAGTTTCTTCTTGACTATATGTCCTTAGGGTGCAAACAGTCATCTAGCTAGTTCTAATAATCCCCACCTTTTCCATATCCTTGGAAGGGAAACATGAAACTTGTAGAACATTTCATAGGTGTTCTCAAGAATAAAGTTGATCTAATAGAAAGGGGATGGTGGTGGAGGCATTAAAGGATCAACATAAACTTCATCCTATTTTTTTTGTGTTGAAATCAACAATCATTGGATCCTTCATGTTGTGATGTGTCTGGGTAACATCAACCAATTGACTAAAACATTCCAATCTATTGCCATTATAATACCATTATATGATGTACTAAGATTTCATGGAAAGAGGGAAGGATGTTCAAACCTGAAATAACTTGAATAAAGATGATCCCAAAGACATATAGCCAATGCAATACATTAGAAGAATTATAGAGGAATATATTGATGTCTGAACTATTTTTGGTTTTTAGTCTTATATTGGTAACCATAATTAGGACTATACTACTAACTATGTGACTCAAACTAGTAGCCTCTTACCTAACAAGATAATGAGCTAATAACTTGAGCTAGCTGTCATTAACATCAAGGATTTGAGCAATTATTGCACAATTGAGCAAGATAGTGATTGTTGAATTAACTAAGGTAAATCACAAAGTATTTGTTCCCTTCTTTTCAAGATGATCATTAATTATGACAAATGTGGCTACCTTTGTGAGGCATCATAAGATAGACCAAAAATCTAGAAGGGATAGATAGAAAATTCTTAGAGTATGCTAACTAGGGTATCCTAAAATTTCTTCATGCATTTGGTATTGTAGATGACATATTGGACAACTACAAGAATTGGGTTTTATTGTGACATTTGTAGAAATGCATCTAAATGAAAATAAATGCCACATTTACCAAATGGTAGCATTTATATCAATAATGACCTTCAGTTGTTCCATCATAGCCTTAATAGTGATATTTCATTGATGAAAAGTCATAAAGAAACACCATGGTATTTATACAAATATTATGTCAAGTGCCACATGACACCAATACTATTGTAACATTTCTACAAATACCACCTTTCCATATTAAACTATTTTTCATTTGATAGCTTTTATATCTTATTGGTTATTCCATTGGGATTAGACATGCTAAAACCAATAAGTCACATGTTAATATTAGAAATGATATGTATGATGTAATTGTATACTACATCATTAATAACTATACAATACTTAATATTGACCTTTATACATAGAAATGCCACATTAGTACCATGGAAGAACCTCAATGATGATATTTTTACATAGAAATGTAACCATAATGTCATGTAAGTACCACAATACTGACATTTGTATAGAAATGTCACCATAGTATCATGGAAGAGGTAGTACCTCAATGGTAACCTTTTTACATAGAAATGAGATCCTAACATCATGTAGGATCTAATTATGACCTTTCTATAGACAAATGCTACCAGGGCACCCAATGGTAATCTTTCTTTTTTAAGAAAAAACTAAAAACCCAAATTTTTAAATGAATTAAATGTACAAAATTGGACTAAAAGGTCCAAGCACATTGAGCTACTTGGCAATGACAAACAAGAAGATAATAACATGGGAAAATTTACAAGGCAAAAAGGACCACCAAGATCAATGTATGCATGACATATTAATTTGAGAATTTAAAAGGTAAAAATTAAAAAACAAAATTCTAGTACTAGAAAGGCAACCAAAGATAGGTCATTCATTGAATGGTAGGTGACATGGTGATATATAATAACTAGAGCTACAATAGAGATAAAAATGACTATGGAGCATGGCTAGTGTCAATATAGTTACATGGAGCAATAATCTTAGGAAAGCTATTGATTTGAGGTAGTCATCATTCAAAGATTAATGGGTTAGATATAGTAGAAGTAGTCATAAGTTCCAATATCATTTGAGTGAAGAGTAACCCCAATTTGATCTTTTAAGAAAACAAGAGCATTGGTAGGCTAAGAAGGTTGTTACAAGCTAAAAGAGCCAATGGTGTTATCAAGCATCCAAAACTTCATGACCTAGGCATTGTAGCAATGATGTTTAGTTAGTAGTTCCTTCATGAGATTGGGAAGAGGACAAGTGTGGGCTAGAAGATTTTATTTCTATGGGCAAGAGGGTAGTGGTTTTGGTGGAGTGATAAGGGATTAGTTTTAGAATAAGGTTGGTATTACAATAGGGGGTTTGTCAGTTTGATGCCATTTGGGATGTTAATGGGTGAGTTGGAGGAGCAAGAGATTGACTTTGGTAAGGGTAGGTGCTAGATTAGCTATGCATGTGTAGGTGGTGATTGGAGGAGGTGTAGGCTGAAGCAAATCAACATGGGTTGGAGGTAGGACAATGCTAAGAGAGCATGCAAAGATGAGGTGGTGGTAAAGGTAGGTTCAACACCCTTAAATAAGGGGTTGTAGGAGAGTAGCCTTTGTGAAGAAGCATGCATTAAGAAGGGTGTGTAGTTAGCATCCTTAGATAGAAAATTGGAAGATGGTAGCCTTTACTTAACAAAAAGCTAACCTACTCCATAGCATTCTCTATGTTGTAATGCAAAATGTGCCATGACAAAATCGAGTTCTTGTAGTAGTAGGCTCATCATAAAGAGATGCATAAGATGAAGAAAATAGCAAGGCTCATGGGCATGACAACTTATAATTTTTTCATGGTTGAAGGGGCCAAGGCATTTGAGAAAGGCATAGAAGTTGAACATTAGAATCAAGGGGAGGCTTTGACTCCAATTGAATGAAGGGTGGCTGATGTACAACATGAGAGAAAGGAGAGCTTGCTATGGCATCACTCTTTGGAGTACACCACATGACTCTTGAGCCCCAAGTTGCCAAGAAATTGAGGATGAATTTAAGATAGACTATGACCTCAACAATCATAGAATTTAATTTCAATAATATGATAAATTTGTGACAAGGAAGACCTTTCATGTTTGTTGCCACTAGATCAACATGGCTCAAACTAGTCTCTACTTTCTTTCTCACTTTAGGTTGTGTACTCCAATCTTCATTGTCATATAGTTCGTTGGTTCTCCAATGAACTTCCTCACTAGGTGTGGCATTGTTGTAATCTTGTAGGAGAGGCATTGTTGTGAAGTTGTGTGTGAATTATGTGTGACTTTTAATAATTATATTTTTTCTAAAAGATATATCATTAAGTCTTTTACAATGACCTTGTATGATATAACTAATCTATATAACTAGCATCGTCCCTGGCAACGGCGCCAATGATGAATGGAGAGGTACCCCTACACTCAACCATATGAATACGAGCGTTACACGCGTGATCCGGTCGAACTTCGGAGACGGACTAGTTGTGTCATCTAGATAGTTAGCCTTAGGTTGCAGTTCGTTGTCTTCCCACCTGGACTAGTATTAGCTTTGTCACGTATGGTTTAGTCTAGAGTGAGGTGTATGATGGGTTTCTAATCTAATGCTACTCCTAAAGGCAATGGAAAGTAATATTATCTAAGCTAAGGGAGAAAGGGTAAGAGAATCTAATCTAGCCTAAGTGCGATGAACATTCGTTCCTTGATTATCCATACACATATTGGACTTCGTGCAGGACCACAACTGGGATTACTAAGCGCAGATCCTAGGTACACTACTAGGTTACCAAGTAGTCACACTTAAATGATCGTAATCAAGTCGTACTCATTCCATGTTTTAACGTGAGTTTGAGGGTGAGAGAGATTAACTAGGAAAGAAATAAATAACAATTAATTAAATAAGTAAACAAAGTGAATGCTACAATGATGAAGTAATCTCAATCTTTATTTTCGGTCATGTGCGTGTCAAGTACGTCACACTCGAATAAAGAATGCCGTACAATTACAATCACCACACTGCAGGCATACACTGAAAATAATTCTATCTCTGGAGGGGTAAAACTACCATAGTTTTGCTAAAGGACTAAAAACTTAGTTGAGAAACAAGGGAGAGCTGCCTCTTATTTATAGAACTAGTGGTGGGCTGCGATATCACGTATGCGATATCGCGGTCGCCCAAAATGTGACTCATTAGGTAGCATGTGTACTAGCTATCCTAAGCTCCTAGAAAGGTTTGGTTTGTTGCACATTGATCAAAAGTTTCTTATTTGGGATCTTAGGTTTGTATATTAGCATGGCCCTTGAAGGAAAAGTTGCATAAATAATATAAGATCCTTCCCATCGTATTTGAAATTTAGTACATTATGGCACATGTGTGGTATTCTTGTAAAGAACCTTATCTCTTGGCTGATATTTAACTTTTGTAATTCTTAGATCATGACATTGTTTATTGAAGGCCTTGTGCAATTCGTTAGATGACAGGGCAGTTAATCAATTTTCATCTAGCAAGGTAAGGATTACTAACCATTGTTTCTATGCTAGATCAAGGTCAAGGTTGAGGTCACATGTCGTGGATAGTGTACAGAGCTCAATTTGAATGGGAAGCATTGGTAATTTACCGTACACTAACTCATAGGGAGAGTAGCCTGTAGGGAGTTTCCATGTGGAGCGGTATGCCCAAAGAGCATCGTTTAGTTTAGTGCTCCAGTCTCACCTAAACTTGCTAATGGTTCTTGTCAATATCTTCGTAATCTCCCTGTTGGTGACTTCTACTTGACCATTAGCTTAGGGGTGGTATGGTGTAGTCAATTTATGCTCAACCCCTAAGCGTTGCATTAATTTCTAAAAAGTTGCACCTGTGAAGTGTGTATCATTGTTTGAAATAAGTGCATGCAGCACACCAAACCTATTTATGATTTGTTTTTGAACAAATTGTGTAGTTTTAGATGATGTGCAATCTTTAATAGTAGTTGTTTCGGCCCATTTTGTTAAGTAATCAATGGCAACAATAATATAAGCTTTTTCATTGGACATTGATGTAATCGACCCCATAAAATCAATTCCCCAAATGTCAAAGGGTTCTAAAAGTTGAATCCATTGTTGTAGACCATCCATTCTAGCAGTCATTCCCCCATCATGTTGATAGTGCTCATAAGATTGGTCGAAATGATGGGCGTCTCGAAATAATGTAGGCCAATAATATCCTGCAAGAAAGATCTTGATGGCTTTTCATCTCCTAGTGTAATGACCCCCACAAGGACCCTCATGAGTGTCTTGGAGAACTCACAGTTGATCTATATTGGGAACACACCATGAAACCAAGCCATTGGGACACACTTTGTAAAGTTTCCCATTGATCTCCATAAAGTACTTGACTCAGTGAAGAAACTATTGTTTCTTCTTAAGGTTTAACTCTTGTGGTGTTTGTTGGGTGAGGAAATAGGTAAGAATGTTACTGTACCAATTTGTCTCCATGGGTGATTAATTATCTACTACACCAGCAAAGAGGAATTCATCAGGGAAATGATCAAAAATTGGATACTCATCCTCTTTGTTGTCCCATCACAACTAAGATAAATGATCAGCAACTACATTCTTGGTGCCCTTATGATCAATCATCGTTAAATCAAACTCTTGTAAGATTACAAGCCATCGTATGATACGAGGGCTACCATTGGCTTATTCATGAGGAACCAGATTGCATTATGATCTATATGTATATATACTTTATATACCAATACATAGTGTCTAAACTTTTCTAGTGCAAACACTACAACCATTAATTCTTTTTTTGTGGTAGTGTAGTTAAGTTGTGCGCCAACAATACTTCTACTTGCAAAGTGGATGTAATAAGGATGCTTCTAGTCATCTAACTATGTAAGTACAACTCCTAAATCATAGTTGGATGTGTCAATCATGATATGGAATGGTTTGGACTAGTTAGGAGCTTGTAGAATGGGTGTTTCTAATAGCTTCTGTTTCAGAGTTTGGAAAGCTAATTCGCATTCCCTAGTCCACTCAAAATGTATGTCCTTTTTCATTAATTTCACCAATGGTTTGGAAACCTTTGAAAAGTTCTCAATAAATCTCCTATAGTAGCCACTATGTCCAAGGAATGATCGAATATCTTTGACAGTTTCCGGTTGATGGGTAATTCCTTGGATAATTTTGATTTTCTCAAGGTCTATTTCTATCCCTATATGTGAGATTTTGTGCCCTAGTACTACGCCTTCTTGGATCATCAAATGGCTTTTCTACGAGTTGAGCCTCAAATTGGTTTCTACACATCTTTTTAACACTTGCTCCAACTAGTCTAAGGCTTGATCAAAGTTTGCTCCATAAGTGGAGAAGTCATTCATAAAGACCTTCACGCCATTCTCTATCTACTGTTGGAATATGCTTAGAACTAGTCATTGAAATGTTGTAGGGGCATTGCACAAGCCAAATGACATCTATTCATATGTGAACACTCCCCAAGGATTGGTGAACGTAGTCTTGGCTTGGTCTTCTGGGGCTATTTGTATTTGGTTATATCCGCTATATCCATCCAGAAAACTGTAATAGCGATGCCCTATGATGGTGTCTAAGACTTGGTTGACAAATGGTAATGGAAAGTGATGTTTGAATGTTGCCATATTTAGTAGCCTAAAATTTATGCACATCCTCCATTTGCCTCCCATTTGCTATTAGCAATGGGGTATTTGAGCCTAGCCTTGAGAAGCTGTTCGATTTCTTCCTTAACTACTTGCTTCAGCTTAGGGTTCAATCGCCTCTACGGTTGTCTTCGAGGCTTCATGGAGGGCTCAGTGTAAATTTTATGTTAGCATATCCTAGGATCTATTCAAGTTAATTTGGGATATGAACAAGTGAAGGCTTTCGACCATTTATTTATTACCTTCAGCATTTTCTTCTTTCTATTGAGGAGCAAGCTTAGCATTGAAAATTACTGGTTTTCCATTTTTAAGGAACGTGTATTCCATACTAGTGGGTAATGGTTTCAACCCGAGGGGCTCCTACTTAAATTTCTTAGAGATTTCCAACTTCCCCCAGTTGATATTTTCAAGGTTAAGACTTGGAAGTTGGCAGTGGACTTGCTCTAATGCGTCTATGCTATTGATGTAAGCACAAGTCAAACCCTTACTTGGTTCCATGCATATGAGTGAACTACTTTCTTAATTAGCTATCAACCACTGGGTGTCTTCCTGTTGTGTGGCTGCTACATATAGGCATCTTTGTATGTTAATCACTTGTGCACATTGACTGCATGTAGGCAATGCTAAACTTTGCACAAACCATGACCTCTGCACGCAATTACACCTTGTGTTACTATATGCGATGCATGGAACTTTTTTCTTCTCGATCTTTCTGAATGTATTTTCCTTTGATATTTCTAGGGAAAGATCGTGGATTCCTAGCTGTGCATCAATGGTGCTTAGCCATGCTCTTCCCATTATGATTGGGAAGTCCCCCTTACAGTTGTTTACCTAAATCACTAGGAATTCAGCTAGGTACGACCACCCACAAATAGTGGTAACAATGTCTTCCACTAGTCCCAATGGGACAATGATGGACTGGTCAGCCAACTCTAGATAGATGTTTCTCTTTTTCAATGGAGGTAGGTTCTACACCTTGTACATTTCTTGAGAAATCAAGATGACACCAGAACCTAAATCCAAAAGAGCCTTGCATGGTGCATTTTCAGCAATTTGTAAGTATATCTGAGGACTTCTAAGATCAGAGAATTTCTTAGGAAGGTGGCTAGCTTTGATCCAATCGGTGACGACATGTGTTTGCATGATCATATGCATTGAGAGCGGCGATTGGGTTGAAGGGGGCTCTGAAGTTTTGATTGATACTGAGGCGTCTAAGGAATCAGCTGCTTGTGATTGCAAGGGTTTGATTAGTTTTTTGGTTCTAAAGAAAGGTCTTTTCTTTATGTGGTTGTTGGAAACAATAGTAGGTTGAGAGTTAATAGCCCTCATGGCATTATGTTGCTGTAGTTGGGTAGGGATTTCACCTTGCATCGTAGGAGTAGGTGGTAGTAGAGCTATTGGTGGAAGAGATGTGGCCAGATGAGAAGGATAATATGCTTGTGGAATATTGCCTCTAGAAGAGGGAGTCCCATAATACTCATGGGCTTGGTAGTAAGGTCGAGGAGTGACGTGACCAGTAGAGTCACATGGGGAGATTGGCTGTTGTACATAATATCCATATGGGTCAGGTTGCCGGTAAGGATACTATTGCCTTGGTGGTGGCATTCCCCATGATTGTGGGTGCTGCCATTGTTGATATTGCTCAATCGGTTGTGGTGGAGTTCCAGTGGGATAATATGTTAAGGGTTGGTGGAATAGCCTTGGGTTACCTTAAGGATAAGGTAACCTTCGAGGTGTTTGCCTTTTGTTTAATCATGGGTTGAGTGCATACACCCCAGACTCCTACAGATGTGAGATTATAGGGCAACATCCCTTAGGATGGTCATATTCACATATCTCACATCCACTATCATTGTTTGTTTCCGAATCATTTTTATAGCTTTTATGGTTTTATGTCCTACGCTAGTAGGGAAGGAGAGAGGTAACTAAGTAACTAATTTAACTTAATTACTCATTAACTAAGTTCTAACTAATCCTAACACCAGCATCCATTCCCACTTGCTGTACACATCCTGAACCAGTGCAACACTGCTGGATTACCAAATGCTATCGTTATTGGGTTACCAAGCATTACACGCATGATTGAAGTGGTTGTGCTTGTGTAATTTAATGATTTGCTTAATTGATCAAAATGAATTGCTGTGCTAATAACATAAATGTAAAGTGCATATAGGATTTCAAGTTATTCTTCCAATTAAATTATTTTGTAATAACATAGTAGCCATCCAATTATTAAACGGACATGTGCTACATAAGAAATCAAAGCACATAAACATGAAGTATTAATTCATCAAACAAGAAATGAAGGAGGGAATCATCAAACCTGAACATGTGCAAACCCATAATCAACTCGTAGATTTATTGGCTAAATCTATTTTAAATTACAAAAATGAGTACCTCTATCATGGTATAGGCATCAAGAAGATTCAAGAATCAAGACAATAAGATAACAAAAATCATGCATTCTACACTAAAGAAGCAAGTCTTAGAGATAGTGTGCCATGTCCCATGTATCTAGAGAGAAAAAAAGGTTGAATTTGCACTTTGTCATCACATCAAGAAAAAAGACATACTGATTTTTATTTTATTAAAATATTGATGAGAGGATGTAAAAAGAGAATGAACCCAACCTCTCACATCTCTTAAATTTCTAGCCCAATTTTTCATAAAATTGGCTTGTCCCATCATATTCTATTATGGCCCCATGAATTAGCTATAAATATGTGGGCAAGTCATGTTTGTAAGTGAAGGAATTGATGTCATTAAGGCAATTTGATGCTACAGTAATAAAATAGTTATGTTATGAAGTTTTCCACTCTAATAACTTTCATCATCCATCATTAATTCATCATATCCACCAATTCATGAATCTAAGTTGAATAATCACATTTGGGACTACTCTTATGCAATATATGTCAACCATCAAAGCAACTCAAATCAATTCCAAATTTTTTAGGTAGGTAGATTGTTGAAAGAGCTTTGTATCAAGTATTTACTAAGTCTATAACTCTCTTTGATTGCAAAAATATTCATTGTGCAAATCATCAAGTTCTATTCTAGATGTTGAACAATTTTATTTAAGTCCCCCTTCTTGGGATAGATTTGAATCATCAAATAACTTTCATTTGATTTGAAATTTTATAGGTTTATAGATTGTAGAACAAGCTTTCCAACAAGCCTAAAATTAGCCCAAAACTTATCCAAATAGAGAAGACATTGCAACTAGAAAATTAGAAAAAATTTAGTTTTTCTCATTTGGGCAACCCACATCATTTAATATATTGGGATACCAAAAATCTGTAAAATAAGAAAACATTTGAATCTTCTTACATCCAAAAAATCTACAAAATTAAATATAAAATACATTTCATTTCTTTTTTATCATTTATAAAAAATCTAGTTTATCTTTGTTTCAAATCAAATGTTTATGACTTGATATTCTTTGGTAATTTTTGAGTCTTCAATAAGATTATAGCTGTTTTACATTCTTCATTAAACCATTGCTGATTGTTTGCATTTTAGGCTTTGAAAATACTATGGGAACCTGTGATTAGAGTTTTTGTAAGACTCACATTTGGATTTCAAATCTTCTAAATTTCATTTTGGAAATATTCCTTCATTTTTGTAGTTGTTTTGAAGTGATTTTACCTTTTGGAATATCTAATATGTTGTCTATTTATTAATAACATGAAGTATAAATGTTGATGATAAGATTTAATTACTTTTTTCTGCCTACTTCAAAACATTTAATGGTGCCAACATTCTTTGGGCTACAAAGAAGAAAATCAATACTCAATTGCCATCCTACAAAAGTGAAGCCATCTAATTTTGGATATTTATTGTTGTCATAGATAAATCCCCTCATAGAATTAATCAAAACTCATTATAGAATTAAAATTCCCTCATAGATAAAATTTCCCTCTTTGATAAAATCCCATGATAAACCTTCTAGTGCATAAACAACATTCTCTAGGTGTAAAGTGTAGGTTTTTTTTATGACATGTGTGAAGTTTGAAATTTTGAAAATTTTTGGTATAAAAATGAATTTTTGATTTACCACAAGTTGTAGTTTGTTAACCACAAGATGACCATGAGTCACTGTTTGTAAGAAACAAAGATATATAAAGTTTTGAGGATTTTATGAGTGGACCACAAGTAGTGGTGGCTTAGCACAATTGGCCCAAAGTCATCGTGTTTTTACCTTATTTTTTGAGCTAACTACAAGCTAACCATGAGTTATGGTCTTGTTGATTGAAGATACCATGAGTTGTGTGTGGTTGTGATGGACTAAAAAACCTTGACTATCAACATTGCCTAGAGGTGTAAATGATACTGAGGTGGTAGCGTGAACAAATTAACTTTGATTTTTTATAGGAATTGAATGAAGAAGAAGATGATGACTTTTGATCTTCATTGTGATGAAATTCTAAAAGTTAAGATGCAAATCTTGATCTAAATTGAAATCTATTAAAATTGTTGATAATAATAATAATTGATGATGAAAATGTTGACTTAAATTGATGAATTAATATCAAAAACTAGTTTGGTAACAATGGATATTGTTGGAGAAAATTCATAATCAATACTTTATTGCAGAAAGACTAATCATTATATCCATGTATGGCCTTTGAATTTGTATAGAACAATTGGGGTCATACTCAGGATCATTGAAAAGTCATTCCTCATGGTAGAAAAGAAATAAAATAGAGAAAATAAAGATGAATTAGGGCTAAAATAATATGCATCCATCCATCAACTTATAACAAAATAAAAATGCATTGAACTTTTAAAATTTTGTCTTGAAGCTAAAAATTAAACAGCATTGTGCAATAATACAAAGTACCAAAAAGCTAAAAATAAAAAAGATTTTTTGTTGTAGTATTTTTAATCAAACATGGTGAATATATTCTATCTTTTGTATTTGAACTTCTTGATGAAGATAATTTGACACCAAAATAGTCAAACCTCCAAATGGTTTTTTTGAGTCTTCAATTTCTGATGTTTTAGCATTATGAAAAATATTAAATTTATTAAAAAACTATATTATGTAACACTCAAGAATTGACATTAACATAGGATGAGTAGCAAACACTTCTTGAATAAGGTTACCAAGTTTTCTTGGTGCCATTGCAAAAAGGTTAATTAAATTATTAACTATAATTTACAATTTGTTGCAACTTTCCTTTAAAACAAGGTATCCTAGGAATATGTGGTGCTCATTTTCAATTGCTCTTTGAATTATATATGCCATAGGTTTTCTCTCGTATTGCAAATTGGACCATCTACCTAGGTCAATCCTAAACTATTTGTATTATATAACATGGATAATTTCAACTATTTTAAGTTAATTGTAATTAACATTTAGCAAGTAAAACAAAATAACTTTAAAGGTATTTATTTGTTTAGGAATGATTAGTTAAAAGCAATTTTATAATAACTAAGAATAAAAAACGTTAGAAGTGTGTTGGTTATACTTTTCTAGGCCTCCAAACCATAATTTAATTTTAACTATATTTCAGGTCAAAATCCAAAACAAAATTTTTGGTTATTTCTTTCTAACAAAATAACCCTGTATGTGGTATTCCATGCTGACAAAAATCTAATGCTGACAAAAATCTAATACCGGACAGGAGGCACCATCAAAATTGAGAGAACTTATTGTACAGAATTGCACAAAACTTCAGAGTCTTCCAGAATCGATGGGAAAGCTCAGACAGTTGACTCGTATGAATCTGCATAAATGCACATCTTTGAAGATCATTCCGGATAGCTTTGGACAGTTACAAGGGTTGAAACATCTCGAATTTCACCAATGCCGTGCATTGGAACGCTTGCCAGAGACTTTTGGAGGTCTGACAGGGTTACACAGCCTGTTCATTTTCAGCTGTCCAGCAATGGTGTCATTGCCCGAGTCACTTGGGGATCTGAGAAGGTTAAGTACACTGGGCATTAACAGTTGTGACGCAATGGTGTCGTTGCCCGAGTCACTTGGGAATCTGAGAAGCTTAAGTACACTAGCCATTTACAGCTGTCCCGCAATGGTGTTGTTGCCCGAGTCACTTGGGGATCTGAGAAGGTTAAGTACACTGCGCATTAACAGTTGTGACGCAATGGTGTCGTTGCCCGAGTCACTTGGGAATCTGAAGCTTAAGTACACTGCGCATTTACAGCTGTCCCGCAATGCTGTCGTTGCCAGAGTCATTCAGGAAACTGGTGCAATTACAATCCTTGGACATCCATAAGTGCCGTGCTTTGGAAGGGCTACCACAATCATTTCGATGCTGGACAAACTTAGTTTATCTAAAGGTGCAGTGTCATAAAATAGGATTGTCACCAAAGCAGTTCCAAGGGATTCGTTTTCCGTCGTCGGGGCTTGAGCTTGAGGTTGACGAGGAAGATGCTATGGAGGTTGCACATTCCTTGTTTGGTAGCACGGATCTGTGCAACTTTGTCCAACCCATTCAAATTAAGCAACAAAAATACACTGCCGGTTTGCTTTTAGCAGCAGCTAATAATAATAATAGATGTGCACCTCAATTAAGTGATTTTGAATTAATAGCCAATCATGTGATCAACTCTGCCGATGAAATCCGTTCGCTGCATGTTCGAGGCTTGTGGAATGTAAAGGAGCTTGCCCTATGTCATCTTCGTAATCTGGTGACACTGGAGCTCGATTGTTGTTACAATCTCCCAAAGTTACCCATAGGCGGTCTTTCATTTCTACAAAGCCTTTCCTTGAACTGGTGCTTGAATTTAAAAGAGGTGGATTCCATTGGTAACTTACAAAATCTAAGATACCTACGAATTCATTCTTGCCTTGCTTTGAAAGAATTGCCGTCTTGCATAGGGACTCTTTCTCGACTAAAAGAGTTATGGGTGGCAGATTGCTGGATGATGGAAGTAATCCATACGCAGGCATTGTTTAGTCTTAGGGAGCTTCGGGTATATACCTGTGTTAACCTCAGCAGAATTGTTGGGCTTTCACACCTTTCCAGACTCGAGATTCTAGATATTAAGGGGTGTTTGAACCTGAGAAAAATAATGGAAGGCCCAGGGCATTTCAACCACCTGCGTCGGGTCCATATCACCGGGTTACATGATCGGCAGCTGTCACACCACGAGGAGGACGAGGAGGACGAGGTAAAAAGTATGCCTGACCTTTTCAACCTATTATCCAACGACGAGGAGGACGAGGAGGATACCGAGGTAATAAGTATAGACTTGTATTATTAAAATTAACTCTGCATCTTATGCACTTCTATTTGTAATTGCTATGCTTGCATTTAGTACATATGCTGTTTATTAATTATTATCCCAATTGTCGTGCTTATTTATCTTGAACTCAGGAAGTGCTGGAGTCGTTGTTAAATGCAAACGGCGGTAGAATATTAAATGTGAAAATGATGCCAGCTTTGAGTTTAGTAATGGAACAAAAAATCAAAGATTTGATTGGCTGCCAAGATATGTGCTGCTTCTTTCATAAACTACCGCCTAAACATATCCACGGTGGACATTTCCTTGCCCTCCCATTTATTCCACACGTGGTGGTGCTGTGTCTTACCTCATCCGTTTACACCGCTGACCTTCCCAGACATGTTCCCCCGCCTCGAACCGAGTTTCACTTCTCAACTGATTATTACAAACGTCGTTATTATGAACGTCGTTATTATGATGGAATGCACGGTGCAGGGTGCGATTTTGAGCGTTTTGATTGTGGGGAAGAAATCCACTTGGCTGTATTACCCTTTGGCGTGGAAGGGGACATTAAAAGTTGTGATGATGACATCTTCGTTAACATAGAAAAGGGTCGACTTAAACCGTGGTTGGGGCGAGAAATTATTTCTGTGCATAGAGATGGTCGTGACATGAGCAGTTGTCACGGTACAAGCTGCAAAGCACTTGTAAAAGATGGATGGATAGTTTATTTGGGTTGCAGAAAAGAATACCTGGCAAAAGAGATCTGCAACATCTTTTATTCTGAATTCAGGAAACAACGCTTGATTTCTTGTGCATGGACTCAACTGCCTTCTCAGCTACACATTTATGAATTTTCAGCACTTGACATTGCAGGTTGTCAAATAACCAAGATCTCTCATCACGGCAACACTTGTATACNGAGGAATTTCTTCTTCGGTTATTGGAATAATTTGTTGCAATTTTCTCGAAGANGTATGAAATGTCAATCTCCATATTAGTGAAAGGTGAAGTGGTTTCTTCGAGAAAATTGCAACAAATTATTCCAATAACCGAAGAAGAAATTCCTCCTCTTCTAAACACTCTGCTTCAAGGCCGAGACTTTCATTCATCACAAACCATGCGTAGGATGAAACTCTTGGTGCTAGATAAGGTGAAGTATAAATATTTTATGGCCTTCCGTCATCATTGATACATTCTTGTTTTAAATGACATAAAGTTTTATGAATGTTTGCACACAAATATGGTTACAATCACCATTTGTTTCTTTTACCTTTGATTATCTTTTTCGGCACATTACTTCATAACCTCCCATTTGTTAATGGTGGGAGTTTTCTATGTCAATTAATCTCATTCATTAACTAATAATCATGGCTCAACATATGTATGCTATTTGATGAACAAATCAAAAGTCTTACCACTAGAATCGAACCCATAACAATACTGAGTTATACAGATTGGACTATATATCTTGAAGTGTAACTACATTACAATTATTATAAGGTTTTAATACCCCTTAATTTGATAAGTCCAAGTTATGAGATCGATTATGGTGGACAATATTGAGTTATAAAGTTTTAATTTGACTATATGTCTTGGGGGTCTGTAGACTTAAAAGGGACAAGGATTGGTAAAAGTAAAATAGATTAGATAGTTTGCACTTTTAATGGAAAAGCAAGCAACATGGAAAGAAAGATTACAATCCAAAATTAGGATGTTTTTGAAACCCTTAATTTATTTTATTACTCTCTACTCATCACCATGTGTGGAAGAAGGTTATATACACAAAGTCAGAATACAATGTTAAAATTTGAGAAGCATAGCACTTGAGACTTAATGAGCATTGAAATTATAACTTAAATGTATTAGATAATGGTTAGATTCAAAGTTCAAGGAATAAAAAGCTGAACAAACTGATGCTCTATATTTGTTTGTAGTTAAAGTGAATACTTGACTATGTAGTTTGTGAAGAGGATTGTTTCCTTAGTTAACCATTTAACATAAATTGTTAAAACAAAACAGGATGGAAACAAATGATAGCATGCATTAAAAAGAAACATATTCAGTGTTATCTAAAAGAAGAGATGGTTGTTTCAAACATAGAATTGAGAAATTGTTTGATTGAAGCATTTAACCATGAATGAGAACCTAGTGTCATATATAAAAATAGAAACTTCATGGGAAGAAAATGGTGTTTTTTTTAATCCATAGCAAATAAAACACAAATATTTTCAAGAAAGAAACATTCTTGCCTCACCACCAAAAAGAAAAACTTGGGAAACATCTTCTAGAGCAAGTTACAATAATGGGTTTGAGGTTGTGCTTTAGGTCAATCAAGGATGCCCTTCAAATAAAGATGGAAGTGGTCTCAGTAGATCCAAGGGATTTATACACAAATTTGAATACTTATCCAACCAATAGAGATCAATAATAATAGGCATATTTGTTCACCCCGAAAAGGTGAAATCCTTACTCACTATTGTAAGCTAACTTATAGGCTTTAATTTAGAAAAAATACCAATGCCAAAAAAATCTTATCTATTTTTCTTAAAGATAGCACTATCCCTGAATCTTTTACATATAGAGATAAAAACAATTTGATTTTCCTTTCCAAAAGGAAACAAGTTCAAAGAAGTTGGATGTACCTAACATTTACAACATAATTTAGAATTTTTCTCTTTAGTAAATCAAGTTCACAATAACACTAGTGATGAGTAGTGAGGTACCCCTATGCCCAACCATATGAATCACTAAGGTGTTACACACAATTCGGTTGAATTCTGTGGACCTATAGTTATCTCATACACTAGTTTCTCTAAGAAGTGAAACGATGTTGAGAACGCTCGTTGTCTTTCTAACTACACTTGTGAGGCTCAAGGGTATGGTCTAAGTGTAATTGAGGTATATGAAGTTTTGTCGTTTTATATTTTATGGATGTAATCACCTACAACAAAAATAAGGGTAGAGTAGACTAAAAACTAATTTCTATTGCCTAGCTAGCCTAATACAAGTAACCGCCCCACTTTTTTGGACACATCTTGAGCACAAATAGAACTACTGGGCTACCAAACATTTTACCAAGTACTATATGAATGCTCAAAGTGGTCATGCTTGTGTTCATTAACTATTAGAAATAAATTTCTTAATTCAAATGCATTAAAATAAAGAGCAAGAAGGTAAAATGCATTAAAGAAAATATTAAGCTATTCTTAGTGTTGCAAGGTTTGTCAAAAAAGTTCATTTTATTCTTGTTACACTGCTGTGCTCAGGTACATTAATGCTCGAACAAAGAACCATACACACTTTAGAATTCTTCTATGGGCACTCAGAAAATATTCTAACTTTGAGGAAAATAAACTGCAAAAGCTTTGCTACTCTAACTAAAAATGACTAAAAACTGATTCAAAACTGGAGCCTAGGCATGGTATTTATAGACTTTGGGAATATACCCTGACGTCAGAAATGCAATGTCAGATTGAGGCCTTGACATCATGTACACAATGTCATGGCTCTAACGTCACATACTCGACATCGTGTACACAACGTCATGGCTCCAACATTGCATACTCGATGTCGAAGCCAACAATAAACGTGTTTCATCACACCCCATGACTAAATGAAAACTCATCCTCAAGTGAAGAAGAGGAGGAACAAACTCTTTACAACACAACATATTAGGTAGGTATGGGATTATTACCTCTCACACAAACTGACTCAGATAAAAATAACATATAGACTCTGAGTGTCCAAGTGTATGAAATTATAATATTTTTACAACATTGGGTGTTCATGATAAGAGAGGTGAACACACTAAATAACATTAAGATCCAACACCTCTTGGTAGTAGAAAAATGAGAGAGAGAGAGAGAGAGAGAGAGAGAGAGAGAGAGAGAGAGAGAGAGAGAGAGAGAAGAGATCCAGTGATCATGAATGATCCTCATTGAGTGGTACTACTACATCATCCTTGGTGAAGATAGTTCCGCTTCCAATCCATGCTTCCCACTACAATCACAACAAAATCATAAATTAGTATATAATGTGTAACACATACTGGTTAGATGCCTTGTCTCACTGGTAGTTACACTCCGCTAAGTTGTGATTATGGTAGATTCGTTTCTTTGATAGTGTTAGCAAGAAGGTTGACAAATAGGATAAAGTAGATAAGTTGTCTAGAAAATTCGAAAAAGTTCAACACAAGAAAATAGTTGAAGAGGGTATAAGAATTCACAACAATAAAAAGAAGAATTCACTAAAAATTGTTGTGAAGATGTATACAATGGGATGTCATTGATAGGATAAACAAAAAGAATTTGATTGTAAGAGTGTTTGAGGCTAAAGAACTTAACTAACCCAAGCAAAATATATGCAAGTGGGTCCTTTCCAAAGCACACATAGGTCTTTTTGCCCTTGCATAACTTCAAACCAAAGAGTCTATAGGCTCCATGGATGATTAATGGTTATAGAAGATTAAGTACAAAAACCTAGAAGAAACTAACTAAGAATCTTGACACATCAAACTAGAGCATTGAACCAAAACATGAAACTAGTAATGCGGTGAGACATAGAAAGCATAGATGGATAAGAGAGAGAGAGAGAGTAGATTGGAGTTCCTAATTATGGTCACATGAACTTCCTTGTAGAATTTGTGGTTAAATGACTTGATAGGATCCATTTGTATTCCAGACCAAAACCAGCCATGTTCAGTGACTTCACATTGACATTCTAAGAACAATCCATCCCTTGAGACACAGGAGTGCTCCAACAGAACAACCATTGTTCCTTATTAGAGAAGAAGTAAGAAGTGAGGAAGGGCCTTAGTTAGAGGAGACTAGTCCCATAATTAGTGCTTGTAGCCCATTTATTCTATCTAAGTGGTGTTCTTTGAATTTTAATTATATATATGTGTGTGTGTGTGTGTGTGTGTGTGAAATGGTAACCACACCATGCAAAGACACATACATTTATTTTGTCTAAGGGGTGTGCTTTGAATCCTCATCTCTTTTTTTTTCTTGATGAGAACTACACCATGTGAGGACGTATGCATTTATTTTGTTCAAGGGGTGTGCTTTGAATTCTTATCATTTTTTTTCTGATGAGAACCACACCATGCAAGGACTTAGTCAACTTTCTTTATTGATTGGCATAGAATGGTAATAAATTCATGAAAACACACATGCAACCAGGAAAATAGAAAAGCAGAAAGAATACCAAATTCCCTTGAAGCCACACCCTATTCAAACCTTTGAATCCTTTCTAATTCTAGAAACCACCAAAGTCATAAATTTATTAAATTTTTATTAATAAGTGATGAATCATGTTTTGCTAGGTCCCGATATCGGATCCTTGATATTGGGTATGCAATATCGTAGCCTGGATAACTATAAAAAATACACGATATCATGATTCTTGTGTAGGCCTATAAATACCATGTTCAGGTGCACAAGAAAAGAGAGGTCAGTAAATGTTAGAGTAGAGTATTTTTTGCTAATTTTCAATTCATTTCAGTTCTTTCCCTAGTGCATGCCTATAGTGTGATGATTATAATTGTACATAACCTTTATTCGAGTGTGACGTACTTGGACATGCACATGATCGACAATAAAGATCAAGATTACTTCATCATTGAGGCATTCACTTAGTATTTAATTGTTTAATTATTATTGTTATTTATTATCATTTGACATCATTTACTATTCCTGTTGTTAAATGTGGAATGAGTACGACTTAATCACAAACATTTAAGTGTAACTACTTGGTAACCTACTAGCATATCTAGGAGTGCTCAAGTAATATGTGCTTGGTAATCCTAGAAGTAGTACACGAGGTCCAAGATGCACACAGATGATTAAGGGACAGATGATCATTGTACTTAGGCTAATTTATATTTTTCTTCTCATCACCTATTAGCTGAAGGCAAGATTATTTCCCATTGTCTCTAGGAGTAGCACTAGTTTAGGATCACATCATACACCTCACTCTAGACTAAACCATACATGACCAAGTAAATACTAGTCTAGGTGGGAAGACAATGAACTGTGATCAACATGTAACTACTTAGATACCATAAATAGTCTATCTGTGGAGTTCAATCGGATCATGCATGAATGCTCGTATTTGTATGGTTGAGTGTAGGGGTATCTAGTCACTCATCATTGATGCCATTGATGGGGATCGTGCTAGTTATTTAGATTAGTTATATCATACAAGATCGCTGCAACAAAGTATTAACGATATATCTTTTAGAAAAGAAATTAATTTCAATTAATTCAAACATGATTCACAACAATGTCTCTCTCACAAGACTATGATAACGCAACAACTAGTGAGGTAATTCATTGGAGAACCAACAAAATTTATGATGAAGATGAAGTTTGGAGTACTCAATCTTATGTAGGGGTCTCCTATGTACATAAACAAAGACAACATCATCCCAACTCACAAATTTGTAACCTACCTAGTGACGATGAATCCTTGCTGGCCACTAAGAGCCTAATGCATATATAAGAGGCTTTTCGAATATGCCACAGGCATCACAAGGAAATTTTTCTACCAAGGCTTGATTTTAAAAAATTTTCCAAGTTTTTAGGAGGCTATGATTTAGATCCGCAACATCATTTACAAGCCTTTCATGATGTCTATGTATGGAATAATATTGATAATGGGTGGAAAAAAATTAAGCTCTTTCCTATGACACTCATTGGCCAAGAAAAAGTATGGTACATGTCCTTGAAATGAAAATTAATTTGACATTGGTCGATAATGGTAGAACTCTTCAATGAAAGATATCAAACCTATGCAAGAGTATCAACAGTTATGAGAAAAGTCCAAGAGTGGAAATAGGGGCAACATGAACCCTTGGACATGGCCTTAGAAATATATTACTATTTGCTAAACCAATGCCCATGCCATGGGTTCTCTAAAGAAAGGCTAATGTATCACATCATGGATGGGCTCCGTAATGAAACAAGGGAGATCTTAGGGATGTATGGCCTAGGTTAAATATACGAGCTACGAATCCACCAATTCCAAGAGCTTATCAAGCAGGTAGAAAAAGAAGAAGGAGAAATAGCTAAATGGGATAATGTTGAAAAATCTCAACAAGACTAGAATCTCAAAATAGTAAAGGTCCATGATCATGAAGAGGAGAAATCAACTCACTTCAAGGAGGTGGAATCATCTTTACCAATACTAAAATCACTAGATGAAATTGAGGTAAAGATAAATAAGATGATGGAATGGGTGCATGAAAAATGCAGAGAATATGCCAACATTATTAGAGGTGGAACTATGCCAAATCAAGAAAGAGTATAGGACACCATGCAATAATCATAACGAAGGGTTGAAGACAATAAGAATAGAAGCTCAACTACCAATCACACATATCAATGTAATGTTTGTCGGTATGATCACCCCAAAGGCCAATGCCCAATCTTGTCACATTTACATGAGCATTGGGGAGGAATGTTACATCTAGATTTCATACAAAAATACCAGATTCAACTACAATGGAAAAAACCCCAGTTGTGGGGGAGGCCACCATCAGATTGGTCACACCCTTCATACCCTCTAAACCCAAGCATTTATTATGTTTAGCATCTTATTTTTCCAACTATGTCTACATCCTCTACTCCACCTCATCATTATCATTCTCCTGAGTACTATTCATCCATGACCTCTCCAACAAGATCACCATCTCATGTGCCTTCCACTTGTTGCCCTCAATGTTCTCATCCTTCACCTCCTTCTACATCACCACCAGTTGTGCCAAAAGGGTTTGAACCAAAACATCAACCCATGAACGTTACTTGTGTTGCTACTATCAAACAGTAGTGGGAACCCTCCACAGTGTCGAAAGCATCCTTTCTTTAGGCATGACCATAGAAAGAGATAGCTTGGTTTTGAAACCACTACATCTTCCAACTTAGCACAAGTCTAGCACTACGATGCACCTTATCCTTTGAACTCAACACCTCCTATTACCCTATTAGAGCCATTAATCACCACTCTGACGACCATGTGACCCAATGAATATAACCATGTAAGGAGACATATTGATCCTTGCATACCAACTCATAGTCATAGGTGCTGTAATGGGTGAACTTCTTATCACACAACTACATCTTATAATTTGTCCCACTATGCCTATTTTAATCAGGTGTGCGGACCCCAATTTGGATACATTCCTACCACCACACTAAAAGACACCTAGTGGTTTGGATATGACCAGACCCCAATATTTCCAAGATGCATGGATCCAAAATTTCCATTTATTAATTCTCACCATGATCAAAGGTTTAGTCATGGGGGATACCCCCCATTCTAATAAGCAGAATTAGTAAATGTTTTTCCTTTTCTTTGATTTTACAATTTTTTATTCTTCAGTTCTTCATTTTTAATTTGTTGTTTTCTAATTTGTTGTTTTCTAATTTTTTGATTTCTAATTTGTCCTCTTTCAATTTGATGTTTTATCTTTTGATTTGTTGTTTTATCTTTTTATGGGTAATCTCATCTATGAATAAAACACTCATGTGACTTGTTGGTCGAGGTGTTGTTCTATGCTATCAAGTCTCAGGTGATTACTTATTTGGATAGTGAGCCCACAACATCCACCCACCCAATCTATTAATAAGTGGTTCTACTATGGGTACTATGATATACCTTTTGCTCATTATACCTTGAGTAAAGAATGATGGACTAAGAGGGAATGACTAGGGTGTGACATCAAGGGACTTGTGGATTCTCTTTGGTGACATTTGTAGGTGCTATCATGAAGCCTGGTTGTACTAAGATCCTTATAGATCTAATGAAAAATGTAAGTAAGTGTACTAAAGGTACTTAATAAAGAAACTCAATGCTATTCTAGGGGTCCCACTGGAAAGTCATGCATCAATGCTTGAAGGTTGGCAACTTTTTCAATTCACTATTGGAAAGAACAAAGTGCCAAAGTAGCTAGAAAAAGAAAAGAGAAAAACACAAAGAAAAGATCAAGAAAAATAAAATATGTGCTACACTGAAATTTCAAATCACTCCTCCCCTGGATAAAACGCCAAGTGATCGTACGCCTTCCTGTCATGGTGCTCTTATGGTTATGCATCATTAGATGAAACAATGCGATGTCACTGATCAGAGGAATGAACTTGGTCTTTATTTTGGATGGGCTAATGAAACATTAATCATGACCTACACTCAAGATTCATTGTGCCCAGGGTCAGACACCTCATGTCCCAATCTTTGCAATCCCTTCTACGTTTCACCTCATCTCGTTGTTCATGTATTTTTGACTTGTGTCTTATGTAGCATCGAATTCATACCTCATCATGATGATATCTACATGTGTGTGTTTTGTGGAACTCACGTGGATTGAATTTAATCCTTTTAGTGCCTACAGACATTTTTAGGTATGGTTACGGAAGGGCATGATAGGTAGGAACTTGCTTTGGGGAAGAGCCACTTGCATAACTTTTGTAATTTGCACTTTTTGCACATCACCACATCATCTTACAACCTCCAAGTATTGCACTGCTACAATTATTTTTCCCTTTATCATAATCTTCAATTCCAACATTCCTATGCACTACTACATGTCCTTTTTCCTCACCTTACTCACAAACTTCATTGTAAAATTCGACTTCATTACACTTCTGGTGCCTTTCAGTCTCTTCAATGTTATCCTAGACCTTTCAAATTAACCTTAAATCCTTCATTTTTGGCCTTGGAAATTTGAAAATTCATCAATTTTGCCAAGTACCCTATTTTCAATGAAACACAATATTGGGTATCCAGTATCAAGTTCAACGTGATATCGGGTCTACACTATCAGGTATACGATATCGCATTTATAAAAACTATATATAGGGACCCCACTGTGCATGTCAACGTCATTTTTCATTATTCATGGAAGGGGAGTTGAAATTTTCTTCCATGAATTTTGATGCTTTGAGCACCTATCATTCCAACTTCCATATCTTGCTCATTAATGCTCCAATTCTCATTCCAATCAAACCTTTTGAAACCCAGAGTGTTTAACTTAGTTGTGGGGGAAGGGTACATTCCAAGTTGCGCATAGTTTTTTCAGAATTCATCATTGCCCATAGGATATCATAAAGGGTAAATGACCTTAAAAATGTTAAAAACATTTGTCAAATTAATTTTATCTCTTTACCCATACCATGAAAATTATTTTTTGGAGTCACCTAATAAAATTGGGCACAATATCAAAACTTTTAGTTGAAATTTTCATAAAATTTTCTAACTTTGAATCATACTAGACAAGAAATGAATTTATTAAAGGTAAGAAATAAGGTATAAATCAAATTTTGTAAATAGCCTTACTAATAGTCGGTCTCGTGTGATTGTAGATGGCCCCTAAAAGAGGACAATAAGGAGGACCCTCTCAAGGTGCATCCAAATGACCAAGGAGAGGCAGAGGCCATGCATCTCTTGAGGAACATACAGAGCAGGAGGCACAATCATTCAACATCCATCAATAACCTCTTGTTATTATGCAATCAGGACATACCAAAGGTGGAGACGGTAGGGCACCTAAATAACGACAACATCTCACGTTGTCTCTAGAATGTATTCAAGTAATTCATGCAAGGTCCACGTTAGCAGCTATGATTGTGGCACTTAATTTTGGACCTTTCATTGAGTTTGCTCCTGAAGTAGTGAGGGACCAACTTTAAGGGTCTCCACTATGGCCTATTCTCTCTAAAAGTGGTTATTGGTACCTAGAGGAGACATACCAATTTTGGCACAATGAAGAAGAAGGCACCACCATTGATATTGGTGGTATTTCTATTGATTTATCTACCAAAGCAATTTTAGAGGTAAAAAGGGCATACAACAAGGAAAATAAAGCATATGGAGAGCTTACACTTGAAAAGACAATCTACTTCAAAATCGGCACATATCACACTTTCCCAACAAAAGGTTTAAATAGAATTTCCACATATGCGGCTAGAGGAAGTATCATCTTGATGGGCAAGGTTAATGCCAACCTACCCCATCTATATCTTATAGAAATTTTGAGGTGGTTTGAAGAACATAAGATGGGGAAATTTGCATTGCCCTTCTCTTATCTCATTAGGAAGATAAGCTAACATGCTGGAATTATAGGGTACATTAATGACATCCCTAGAAAGGCCCAAAATGCTTCATTTGCTAAATTATTGAAGCCATTAGCTCTAAGGAAAAATGTTGGTGAGATGCTGGAGCCAGAGCAAGAATAGATGATGGGGCCCACTGCACCTCAAAATGGAGGGCCTAGTCAACTTCCAAGCACAAGGCCCAGTCAACAACAGGAAGAGAGGCCCAACACATAACCTACAGGACAGCAAGACCATCCATCGTTGCCACTGTAGGACTATCGACCATCGATGAGCCATCTTAAGGCCATTGCTAAAATGGTCAGTTTGGAAAGCCGTGATGAAACAAATCTCCTCATGGTCATTGATGATGTTGTATGACTCATAGTTTCAATTGATTGCACACAGGGTAAGGTGTCTATCTAAACAGGAGGAGGGGAATCACACTGGTGACAACAAATATTTGGAAATGTTGCATCTTTTTAGGTGTAATTAGAAACTGTTGAAGGTAGTGGTCATGCAACACCAAGATGCAATAGGAGAAATAGAAGTGGTTATAGATCACATCAAGAAATCATTTAATGTCCTTGTTGTGCCATTAGTAGATTTTATAGGAGCATGCGATGCTCAAAATTTGGCCGATCCCTCAATGACTCCTATGGATCATGAGGATGTTTTAGATTAGTTGCTACAAATAGGACAAGTGATGATGTCTTTGTTTGACATCCCTTAAGATGTCATAACAACTCATTTAGACCTCATCTCCACAAAAGGAAAGCTGGTCATGGTAGAGATCAGGGCCTAGTATGTAGAGGAGGAGTTAAAAAGACTACAAGAAAAGCTCGTCACCCTACAAGCTGCACAGCAGGATCTATCTCAATTCATCCCCATAGACTAGCTAGAGTCCTTTTGGATAGAGTAGCTGAATAAATTTCTGGAAGAGAATTAAAGAGTGGTGGAGGAAAAAGAGAGGGCCAATTGGAATGCTTCCAAGGTATAAGCTCAAGCATATGCACATGCCAAAGCACTCAAGGCCTCACAAGAAGAAAATAAACATCTTTCCATTGAAAATCTCTAGTTGATTACAATAGAAAAACAGAAGAATGTTGTTGAGAAAAATTTTTAGCAACTGTGAGAACAATTAATAAAGGTCAACCAGGATATGAATTGCTTGGCTAGAGAAAATAGAACCCTCTTAATGGAGGAGGTATGCACAATCCATCAAAAGATGGCAATTGAAAGAAGTGCATGGTAGAATGAGGCCAAACGACATGAAAAACTTAAAGAACATTTTAGAGATCAGGTGGGGATGTACAAGTAAGTGATTGAGAAAGAAATCCATATGGCCAAGGCCCACATTAACACACTTCATGCTCAGAACATTGATTGGCAGGCCATATTGGATACTTATGCCTATGTCCACCAAGTTGAACTAAAAAGCCGGGACCTATAGATATAAGATCTCATGGAGTACATGGAGTTGGCAAACCTGCGGTATGCCAAATTATCCATGTTGATAGTAGGATGCCTGAAAATAGAACTAGAATAGCAAGTAGCATCCACCTATGCAAAGTATGAAACAAAATTTGCTAAATGCAAGAAGACGTTGCTAAAATTAAAAGGGGAAAATTATGAATTAGAGGTGGTCAAGACCAGCTACTAAAGATAAAAGGATTTTGCGGTAGATTTGGCTCGATGGCTCACCGACTACTAAGAATACAAAGACAAAGCTTGAGCCTATGAAGAGGAATGAAGACTATTTGTGACTTGGTATGTCAAGGCCAATCAAATGTTTCTACAACTACCATGTCCATGGGAGGTGCTGACTCCATCAAACATTAGAGCATTAGCATGGATGGCACAGGATCCCTAGATTGAAGAAGAAAAGCTCTAGGAACTTCTTTAGAGACATCCATTTTCAAAACTTGGAGCATAAGATAAGGGGAAGAGACCCATGGAGGAGCCACCACTGCCAAGAACCATATGAGTTCCAAAAAAATTTGTTTTTTGTAAAGTCTATGTTTGTGTCCTAATTTTTTTTTTAATTCCACATTGTGGCATGAGTAATTCCTAGTTAGTTAATAATCCCATACCTATCTATTGTGTAATCAGTTGAACTCATTCTCATTTTTTAACTCGAGGATGAGTTATTATTCAGTCATGGGGCTATGATGAATCATGTTTTACTAGGCTCGGATATCGGGTACATGATATCGCAGCCTGGATAACGATATTGAATACATGATATCGTGATTTCTATGTAGGTCTATAAATACCATGTTTGGGCACACAGGAAAAGGGAGGTCGGTAAGTGTTAGAGTAGAGTCTTTTTTGCCAATTTTCAATTCATCTCAGTTCTTTCCCTAGTGCATGTCCACAATGTGATGACTGAACATCTTTAACCATTTTTGGATAGTGAGCTATTCCTTGGATGACCCATTTTTTCAGGGTCCACTTCAATTCCTGCTTGTGAGATTTTGTGCCCCAGTACAATGCCCTTCTGGACCATGGGGTGAATATTTTGCTAATTGAGCCATAAGTTGGTTTCAACACACAATTTCAACACTTGCTCAAGGTAGTTTAGGGCTTGCTCAAATGTAGCGTCATAGGCAGAGAAGGAATTCATAAAGACTTCCACACTACTACCAATTTGCTATTGAAAGATGCTCAAGACTAGGTGTTGAAATGTGGCAGGTGCATTGCATAGACTAAATGACATCTTGCGATATGAAAAAGTTCCCCAGGGACTCATGAACATTGTCTTTGGTTGGTCCTCTGGTGCAATTTGAATTTGGTTATAGCCACTATAACCATCTAGAAAGCTATCATAGCAATGCCCTGATATTGTGTTGAGCACCTGGTCAACAAATGGCAATGGAAAGTGATCCTTGAATGTTGGCATGTTTAGCAAGTTGAAATTGATGTAGACCCACCACTTGCCACCTTTCTTTGAAACAATTTTAAGTAGGCCAACCCACTCACTATCCGTAATGAGATAAATGGACCCTACCTTGAGGAGTTGCTTGATTTTCTCTTTGATAATTTGCTTCAATTTGGAATTCAACTACCTCTATGGTTGTCATTTTGGCTTCATGGTCGGGTCAATGTAAATGCGATGCTAGCATATCCTAGAATCAATCCTTGTGAGTTTAAGATATGACCAAGCAACTGCTAACCATCTTTCAATTATCTTCAACAACCTCTCTTTCTATTTTGTTGCAAGTCTTGCATTGATTATAATTGGCTTCTTATTTTTCAAAAATACATATTTCATCCTGGCCAGTAACATTTTTAGTTCAAGGGGCTCTTGCTTAAATTTGTCAAGAATTTCTAACTCTCCCTAGTGGGTTTCATCATTTGTATCTTCAGAGAGTTGGTGATGAACTTGCTTGAGTTTATCCATGCTGGTGACATACTCACAAGTGATGATGAGCGACAATGACACCAATGATGAGTGGTGACATACCCCTATGATTAACCATAGAAATTACAAGTGTTCATGTGCAATCTGATTGAATTCCATGGATGGGACTAGTTGTAGCATCTAGATCATTATGCCTTGATCATAGTTTGCTGCCTGCCCACTTGGACTAGTGGTAGCTTTGTCATGTATAGTTTAGTACAAAGTGAAGCATATGATGTGATTTCTAATTCTATGCTATGCTACTCTTCATGATAGAAAGAGATAAATTGATTAACTAATGAATAATAAAAACAAAGCCTGAATTAGCCTAA
This sequence comes from Gnetum montanum, assembly GCA_015680685.1. Lineage (NCBI taxonomy): Eukaryota > Viridiplantae > Streptophyta > Gnetopsida > Gnetales > Gnetaceae > Gnetum > Gnetum montanum. The sequence goes on along the minus strand of MNCI01036180.1, from coordinate 64,533 downwards.
GGCAATGGTATTCACTCTTAATCATCCATACACATCTTGGACTTCATGGAGCTACTTCTAGGATTACCAAGTATACGTCACTAGTTAACATGGCACTTCTAGGAGCTACTTGAGGAGTTTGCCACTTGTAACTTTTGCAAAGAATCTTTCTAATCTACAAACTCTTTTTCATAAAGCACATAGGTGGTTACCACTTACTACTCCAACTTGCTTTGAGGATGACCTATGGTTAACATGGCAAGGTTAGCATATCTGAGGTTAGCCAACACCATGTATTCCTTCAAATCTTCTATCTACAAGTTCTTATTTTTAATTTTCACTTATTGGACCATAGCATAATTGTCCAAAATGGCCTACCATTTAGAATTTTGTTCTACAAAGGAGCTGATGTGGACCTTGGCCATCTTGATTTCCTTTTCATTAATCTCCTTATACATGCCAACTTGGTCACAAAAGTGTTCCTTTAACTTCTCATGTTTCTTAGCGTCATTCTACCATGCACTAATATTGATTACTGTGTTTTGGTGAATAGCGCATACCTCCTCTAGAGTAAATACTTTTCACTAAGTCCTAGATAGTGCACAAAATAACAAAAAGGTCCCTAGCAGTGATGCCAATGATGAGTGGTGAGGTACCCCTACGTCCAAACATATGAATCACTAAGGAGGTACACATGATTTGGTTGAATTTTGTGGACCTATAGTTATCTCATACACTAGTTTTTGTAAGAAGTGAAATGATGTTGAGAACATTCATTATCTTCCCAACTATACTTGTGAGGGTCAAGGGTATGGTTTAAGTATAATCGAGGTATATGAATTTTTGTCATTTTATATTCTATGGATGTAATCACCTACAATAAAAATAAGGGTAGAGTAGACTGAAAACTAATGTCTATTGCCTAGCTAGCCTAACACAAGTAACCACCCCACTTTCCTGGACACATTCTGAACACATATAGCATTGCTAGGCTACCAAACATTAAGCATTGCTGGGTTATCAAGTACTATATGAATGCTTGAAGTGGTTGTGCTTGCATTCATTAACTACTGGAAATAAATTGCTTAATTCAAATGCATTAAAATAAAGAGCGTGAAAGAAAAATGCATTAAAGGAAATATTAAGCTATTCTTAGTGCTGCAAGGATTGTCAAAAGAGTTCATTTTATTCCCATGACATTGCTATGCTCAGGAACATCAATGCTTGAACAAAGAACCATACACACATTAGACTCCTTCTACAGGCACAAAGAAAATATTCTAACTCTAAGAAAAATAAATTGCAAGAGCTTTGCTACTCTGACTAAGAATGACTAAAAACTGACTCAAAACGAGAGCCTAGGCATAGTATTTATAGACTTTGGGGATATACCCTAACATTGGACATGTGATGTCAGACCAAGGGCCCAACATCGCGTATACAATGTCATGACTCTAATGTCATGTACCCAACATCAGAGCCAACAATAAATGTGTTTCATCAACTAGTATTACCTAAACTTCATATACCTATTGACACTCATTGATGCTTCTTTAACTACAAATAATGTTTGCAATCATCATTGAACAAGAAAGGAAACTCCGTGATAGAATTTCAAGCCTTGAGAAAGTACCATTTGGGGGCAAATCCCAAATCTGCAATCAACTCAACTTAGAAAAAGGAGAAAAACTAGCTAATAGAATCATAATAAAAACACTACTCAATCAATTTTGAAGAAGAAATTATTTAATATTAAGATATTAAACATAAATGAAAAGGTTAGAAAAATAAATTTTCAGTTGAATAAGTAGTAGAGCCCACTACTAGAAGAAAATTTTGGCCAGTTTTAGCTAAATTGGCTAAACATCACAAAATTTTTAATCATTGCAAATAACTATTTGTTGCCCTATCAACCTAACTTCTACAATGTGAAGTGACATCAAATAAAATTTCTTCCCCTCAAAATATTCTCTTTATCATAAATTTTTTGTCCAATAGATCCTTTGGGTCTTTTTCTAGTTTTGTTCTAGTTTCTTGGTTTTACTATCAAAAGGTTATATGTGAAGGGCCTCAAAAATGTTGAAATTAACAGTCAATGTAAATTTGAACAACATTAAATATGGTCTGGAGATGATTATCAAATTTTGGTGAATAAATTATTGATGCAGATGGAAAATCAAAGAAACATCAAATGAAATGATGCCACTCTTAAAAGGAATTGACACTTTTTACTAATGCATGTTAATTTGGAAAACAATATACTACATGGATCTTTCATTTGAACCTAGAAATAATTATAATATAGGTACACCCCAGTATCTATCTAATTAGAACTTTATGAGGGTAGAGTAGATGTCAGACCCTAAAAAAATGAATCATAATATTAGAAAAATTTAGAGTACATTAAATCATTGAAGAGAGAGTTAAAAGAAAAAGCCTAATAGTTTTGAGGTTGTCATTTTAGGCTTTTGTCCTTATAATAAATTCTAATAAACCTCTCCTTTGGGGTAGGAAAAGGATTAGACCTTGTTCTTATTCAAAGGCACCCTCATGAGTTTTCACTTCTTACTAAAGGGTTTCTTGTAAAGAGAAGGAGCAAACTCTCTCTAAAGAAAAAACAAATACATCACTTAGAGATAGAGAACAAATAGCAACAAAAGCTAAAATATTTTCATCCTTTAGCTTCCAATAAAAAGAAATTAATACTATAGAAAACAAACTTATTATTTAGTATTTATGAGAAGATGTTTTGCTTGAAGTTGTAGCTAATTGAATTTTATAACTTAGCATTACCCACTAGAATTGAACCCATGAATTGAAACTTTTAAATCAAAAGTTTTACCACTAAGCTAATACCTCACTGCTAATCAAGGATGATTATACTTGAATACAAGTGCCTATACAAGTTGCCTTACAACAAGTGTACAAAATTATTTTTATTTCAACAAGAAGTGAGTATTTCCTTAAAAAATTAGTTGTAAGATATTAATGGCTAGCCTAAAGAGATATTGATGTGCTGTAAAATGAAGATTTGAGGGAAAGAAATGTCATAGAAAATGAACAAAAGAATCCATCTCATAAAAAAAAAGACAAATTAATTTGGCTACAAGTGATGATGCTTAGCAAGTAGGTGTGAAGACAATATATAAATGTATTATTAAATCACATGTGTGGATACATTTTAAAGTCACTTTATTATTATAATGTGTTAATGGTTAGGTTGAATTTGTTTTAAATCAACCTATGTATAGTTTAGCTCTATTAAAGTCCTTTACTACAAATCTGGATTCCCAAATTTGAGACATACTTTGACAACTTAAATTTTACATTTAGATTAACCTATGGTAGGCTAGAGGATAGGTCTTATTTCCTAGAAAAGTGCAATAAGGCTTTGTTGGCTTTATTGTGGAGTAGATCTCATCAACCTATGTAATCCTTTGTAGGCTCTTTTAGCATGTTTGTTGTTGTTTGCTACATTCATTACTTCATCTCAAATATCCTATGTAACACAATAGATGGAGAAAAGTTTTCCAACTATGGTAGTATGAGAACTCTCTTAATTAAATTAGTGCAGGAATTTAAACGCCACAAAACCATTGTCAATAATCTCAAAATCCATTTTAACCAAGTAATAATGAACCTTATCATTTTTTAAAATTAACTCAAAAGGATTTTATTAGTTATCAAATATAGATATGAAAGAGAACCAAGAATTTTCTTCATGCTATCTTAGAGATCAACCAAAAACCTAATAATACCTATTGCAAGGATAGTAAATCAAACCAAAGCATACATGTTGTAAAACCAAATGATGAAATATCCAGTGCTAAAGTCTAAACATAATCTCATCTTATCATAGAAAAATAAGTGAGTGGATACTATTTTTTATCTATTTATGGATGCTTCCTATTTTAGTAAAATTTAAATTTATTTCAGGGGAAGAATACTTTCAAATTTCATGTGAGTGCAGGTATCCAAATAATTTTTTTTTAAATTTTTTTAAAGAGCTAACACCAATTCAAGAATGAAGAAAGCCTACTACTACTGATGATTATGGAAGGCTAAGCATAAGACGTATTGTGAAATGTAGTTACGTTGCCACTCTATACTTGAAACCTATAATATAAATATTGAAATAAAAAAATTAAATATAGAGAAAATCACAAACATTAATGTTTATTTTTGAATGAACATTCGTTTAGATCAGTAAAGAGGTCTAGTACCTAATGTCTTTTAACAAGCAAGTGGATGCTTATTCTAGGTCCATTGATCCATTTTGATACATTCCTACAAATACTTTTAAACTCACTTTCCATATTTTAACAATGAGATATTTTTCACTTAGTTGAAGCAAGAAAAATGTTAATATGTTATACATTTACTTAATTTATCTTGGTTACATGCTATCATCTTATAAATAGTCAATAATTTAAAGTTTTATTCCTTCCACCTACTCATGTCACTTGTGATTATTCATGTTAATTTTTAAGTTTCATAATTTAGAATAATAAGAGTATGTAAACATAGTGTTGTTTTTAGCGTCAATCTATCCAAGATCAAATAAGGTATGGTCAACTAATCTTTTAAGAGAGTCATTGACAACATCCAAGATATCCTCTCAAGATATCTTTTTGGACCAACTAGTCTTTTACAATGGTCAATTCTAGGGAAACTCTGGCTAATCTATTTCCTTGACATTCTATGGATATTATGGTTTTGGATATTCATTATGAATTTTATCTCATGGATCTTGAGATGATATTTTATGTAGCATGTGGTCCCATCCTATAGCTTATTCTAGCTACACTAAGGTGGTAGGTTCTACTAGAAGGTTTTTGATCCTTCATGCATGTTTGTATGTAGATTTAGGTGGTAGAAGCTAGGAGCTTGATTGATGGAGTTTGTTTCCTTTGTTCCCACATTTAGTTTTCTTTGAGATTTCATGTATTGATGGTTATGATGTAATGATATTGATGAACTCTATTATCAACTCTTTGAGATTATGGTTATGTTATGATTTATGAGTTATATTATGAGCACTCCAATATGGATATTCTATTTTACCATGCACTTTGGTTTAAGTTTTATAATGCTTATGGATGATTCTTTATTAAGTTTATGAGCATTATGACATCACATGCGCTAACCATAAGGTTTGTGTAATTTAATTATGAATAATTTTATGAGCTAAATTTTGGGCTTTGAAAAATTTGTATCATAGCATGGCTTTAGATCAATGAATAGAGTTAGTTTTTGCAAATTCCTTTAAGGAGAAGGGAAAGTAATAAGGTAAGTTCCAACAACATGCAACAATAATGGCTCCAAACTATGGAGAACTTGTTGAGCAATAGAAGCAGTCAAGGTGGAGCCTCAAGTGACATTATTTATTGTTTATTTTTGTTCAAGATAATAATTAAACCTTTCACTTAATTTAAAGTTTAAATATTTTTTAAAAGTATGAATTTTGAGAAGAGTGAAATATAAGCTTTCTTTGATGAAATGTACTAATTTAAATCTAATTTCCATCCTGATATATCATAATTTTCTAATGAATGATGTTCAATTATCTATCCTAAATTAGTTTATTCAATCAATGTTCTCTTATAAGAGATCATCATTGAGAGACTTCATGCTCATCCTGCCAAGGTAGGATCTTATAAAGGTTGATGAATGAAGGAAAACCTAACCTCTTTTAAATGGTTGTACCTAGGATTAAACCCAAGTCTTAAAACTTGATGATGAGCAGTGAATATGCCTATACTCAACCATATGAATCATATGTGTTCATGCACAATTTGGTCAAATTCTATAGACCTTAAGTCTTCAAATACACTAGTTCTAGGAAGTGAAGTCTAATCATTACAATCATTGTCTTCCCAATTACACTTGTGAAATGCAAAAATATGGTTAAGTGCAATTGTGGCATCTAATTTTTATCATTTTTTATGTTTTATGTTCTTGGTGCTTAAAATAAAGGAATGAAGTAATTTTTAATGGCTAATTTAATCTAACTAATGAATTAATTTTTAACTAATCCTAACATAAGTGTCCAATCCACTTTCTATATAGATCTTGAATACATATAATGCTATTGGGTTACCAAATGTTAAGCATTGTTGGGATTACCAAGCATCATGTGCATGCTTGAAGCAATCGTACTGATGTGCTTAATGAATTTCTATTTAGCCTAGCTAACTTAACTTAGCTTAATTTAGCTTAACTACTTCAAAGCATTAAATAAAAGTGCATATAACATTAAATGCATAAATAAAATATTTAATCTAGGCAAAGTGTTACAAGGTTTATTAGAAAGTTCATCTTTATTATTGCACACATTGCTATACTTAGGTATAATAGTGCTCTAATAAAGATCTATACACTCAATGACTCTTGCTACAGGCACTTGGGAAAATATTCTAACTTTGAGGAAGAAAAACTGTAAGAGCTCTACTATGCTATGATAAAAACCTATTCCCAAACCATGTGCCCAAGTGCTATATTTATAGGCCAACACATATCCCATGACATCAGATATTCAACATTGACTTTGAGCCCTCGATATTGGGTATTTGATATCAAGGCTCTGATATTGGATCTAGAGAAAATATAGTTCATCATACCCCCACAATTGAATGAAATCTCATCCTTGAGTAAACAAAAGGAGGAACAAGTCCCTTACAAAATATTGGAAAGGCATGGGATTATTGACTGACATGCAAATTGACTTAGATGGGATAAACAGATTTTAAGTACCCAAGTGTACATATTTACAATCTTTTACAAAATTGGATTTTCATGACAATATAATTGAACACCTTGGCCAAAATTGACATCCAACACCTCTAACAACTAAAGAATGAGAGAGACGACTCAATAATCATGAAGGATCCTTATCGTATGGTGCTATTGCTTATTCATTGGTGAAGATAATTCTGCTTCCAATCCATGCTTCCCACTACAATCACAACAAGATCATGGATCAATGTGTAATGTGTAACGTATAGCTTTTAGGTACCTTGTCTTGTTGGTAGTTACACTTGGCTAGGTTGTGTTTATGGTGGATTTCTTCTTTTAATAACATTAGTAGGAAGCCTAAAAAATAGGATGAAATGGATAAGTAGTCCATTATTAGATTCTAAAAAGTCTAAATGTGATGAAATGCTTGAAGAGGGTTAAAGAATTCACAATAACAACATAAAAAAGGATTTTACTAAAAAACATTATGAAGATGCACACAATTGGATGTCATTGATGGGACACACAAAAGGATTTAATTGTAAGAATGTCTAAGGATAAAGAACTTAATGAATCCAATCGAAAGGTATGCAAGTGGGTCCTCTCCAAAGTAGGCACATGCCCTATGGCGCCCTTGCATATCCTCAAACCAAGGAGTCCATGGGTCCCATGGGTGATTAATGGTTACAGACAATTAAGTATGAAAACCTAGAAGAAATTACCTAAGAATTGCAACACATCATATCAAGACATTGAACAAGGACATGAACACTGGCACTGAGGTGAGGCATGGAAAGCATAAATGGATGAGAGAGAAAAAGTGGAATGGAGTTCTTAATTAAGGTCACATAAAGTCCCTTGTGAATTTTATGATTAAATGACCTGATAAAATCCATCCTTAGTCCAGATCAAAACCAACCACATTCAGGGACTTCGCATTGCCACTCTAAGACTGGCTAACCTCCTTGACACCCAGGAGTGCTCACATAGAATAGCCATAATTTCTTATTTAAGAATAAAAGAGAACTAGGAAGTAAGAAAGGGCCTTAGTTAGAGGGGATTTTTAGGAATGGGTAACATGTCTTTCTAGTTCCATAACTAGTGCTTGTAGCCCATTTATTTTGTATAAGGGGTGTGCTTTAAATTTCCTTCATTTTTTTGAATGGGAGCCACACCATGCAAAAACTTGTTCAACTTCATGTTATTGGTTGACATGGAATGGTAAGAAATCCATGAAAACACCCATGCACCCAAGTAAGTAAAAGAGTACAAAGAGTATTGAGTCCCTTTAAAGTCACACCCTATTCAAACTTTTTAATCCTTTCCAAGTCCAAAAACTATCAAGGTCACAAGTTCATTAAAGTTTTATTAATGAAAAGGGACCTCACACTTCCAAAACCAAAAATACCATAGAGTTTGTGGATGGGTTGATGAAAAAATACAATGTCTTAGTTATCAGTAACAAAATTCAAAGCTAGAATCTAGACACCAATAATCAAATAACTGGATAACACATGTACACATGAAGTAAACCGCACTATGCCTAGTTGGCAATAAGGCATGTTATTATTAGAACATAATAAGAAAATCACATAAAAATAAAGAAAAATATACAAGAAATTGTAAAATATCTAAGAAAATAAAACATACTAATGATGTTGTAAAATAAATTAAAAAAGAAAAATTAATAAAGTAAAAACAAAAAGGTGTAAGATAAAGAATGTGTGAAATAAAAAGCTGTAAAAATAACAAGGTGTAAAACAAAAATATGAAAAACTAAGGAGCCACTTATATGATTATCATAGATGGCCATTTCCCCCACGACTAAGTTGAAAGGAGGAGATTCAAAAAATTGAACATGGTTGTCCATCCATAGAGGTGTTGTGATCACTGGCTTTCTTATACTCATGGAAAGGTTTGATTTATTGCATGTTGACCAGTTTTTTCTTATTTGGGCTCTTAGGTTTGTAGATTATCATGGTCCTAGAAGGAAAAGTTTCAAAAATAATATAAGGACCATCCCACAGTGTTTGAAACTTGGTTCATTGTGGCATATGTGTGGGGTTCTAAGAGAGGACCTTATCTCTTGGTTGAAATTTGACTTTTCTAATACTAAGGTCATGGTGCTTTTTGTTGAATGCCTTGTGCAACTTGTTAGATGATAAGGCCACCAATTATTTTTCATATAGTAGGTTGAGATTCATTCATCTTTCCTTTTGTGCTAGACTTAAGNACTCTCCCTATGAGCTAGTGTACAAAAAATTACCAACTCTTCTTATTCAATCGGAGCTTCATACACTTTCAACAGCATGTGACCTTGACCTTGACTTAAGTCTAGCACAAAAGGAAAGATGAATGAATCTCAACCTACTATATGAAAACTAATTGGTGGCCTTATCATCTAACAAGTTGCACAAGGCATTCAACAAAAAGCACCATGACCTTAGTATTAGAAAAGTCAAATTTCATCCAAGAGATAAGGTCCTCTCTTAGAACCCCACACATATGCCATAATGAACCAAGTTTCAAACACTGTGGGATGGTCCTTATATTATTTTTGAAACTTTTCCTTCTAGGACCATGATAATCTACAAACCTAAGAGCCCAAATAAGAAAAAACTGGTCAACATGCAATAAATCAAACCTTTCCATGAGTATAAGAAAGCTAGTGTTCACAACACCTCCTTGGATGGACAACCATGCTCAATTTTTTGAATCTCCTCCTTTCAACTTAGTTGTGNATAGGTGAGAATACCATCATACCATTTAGAATTAATGGGAAATTGTTTAGTTATAGCCTAGGCAAAGAGGAGTTCATCAGAAAATTGATTAGATAGTAGGTTTTCCTCTTCTTTGTTGTCCCATTTCAACCAAGACAAGTGGCCAGTGACCAGATTCTTAGTTCCCTTTTGATCTACCATTATAAGATTGAACTTATAAAAGATCACTAGCCATCATATGACATGGGGGCTCATTGTTGACTTATTCATCAAGAAGCAAATTGCACTATGATCAGTGTGCATAAACACTTTGTATTCAAGCACATATTGTTTGAACTTTTCCAAATCAAACATCACTACCATCAATGCTTTTTCTGTGGTGGTATAGTTTAAATGCTTTGGATTGCATAGTGGATGTAATATGGATGTTTCTTATCATCCAAATACATAAGCACAACCCCCAAGGCATAATTTGATGTGTTCATCATGATGTCAAATTGTCTAAACTAGTTTGGTGCTTATAGAATCGTAGTTTTTACAAGTTTCTCCTTTAGCTATTGGAATGCATTTTCACATTCCTTGGTCCAAAAAAATGGAGCATATTTCTTTATTACCTTGACAAATGATTTTGTGATTTTAGAGAAATTCTCTATGAATTTCTGATAGTAGCTAGTATGTCCAAGGGATGACTAGACATCTTTTATAGTTTTTGGTTGATGGGTAATTCCTTGGATGATCCCAATCTTTTCAAGGTCGACCTCAATTCTTGATTGTGAAATTTTGTGCCTGAACACAATGCCCTCCTAAACCATCAAATGACTCTTCTATGAATAGATTCAAAGATTAGTCTCCATGCATCTTTTGAGCACTTGCTCAAGACAATCTAAGGCTTGCTTAAATGTTTTCCCATAGGTGGAAAAGTCATCCATGAAGACTTCCACATTGCTATTGATCTATTGTTAAAAAATACTCATGAGTAGGCATTGAAATGTAGTAGGCAGATTACATAGGTCAAAATATGAAAATATCCCCTACAGACTCAAGAATTTTATTTTGGCCTAATTCTCTAGTGCAATATGGATTTGGTTATAGCTAGTATAACCATCCAAAAAGCTGTAATAACATTGCCTAGAAATTGTGTACAACACTTGATCTATAAATGGCATTGGAAAGTGATCTTTGAATGTTTACATATTCAACAATCGGAGGTCAATGTAGACCTACCACTTGCCACCTTTCTTTAGCACAATCATGAATGGATGAACCCACTCACTATCTAAAATGAGATACATAAGCCCCACCTTGAGGAGTTGTTTGATTTTCTCTTTGATGATTTGCTTGAATTTGGGGTTCAATTGCTATTGCGACTATCTCCTTAGCTTCATGGCTAGATTAGTGTAGATACAATGTTGGCATATCCTAGGATCAGTCCTTGTGAGTCAGGGTATGACCAAGAAAAGGTTGTTGGCCATTTGTTGACCACATTCAAAAACATCTCCTTTTATTCAAGAGTAGGATTTGCATTGATTATTATCAAATTCCCATTTTCAAGAATGCATATTCCATACTAGCAGGTAGAGTTTTCAACTCAACAGGATATTATTTAAAATTTTTAGGAATTTCCAACTCTTCCTAATTACTATCATTAATTTTGTCAAAGAAGAGTTGGCAATGAACTTGCTCCAGTTCATCCATGCCTTTCATGTAGGCACATGTTAAGCTCTTAGCAGGTTTCATGCAAATTGTTGAGTTACTTTCAAGATCACCTGTCAGCCATTGGGTGCCCTTCTATTTTGTGGCTATGGCATACAAGAACCTTTGAATTTTAGATATGTCAACACATTGACTGCATGCTTTGATAGATACATTGTTAATGACCCATAGCTTTTGCACATAGTTGCACCTTGTATTATTGTACGTAATGCATGCAACTTTCTTCCTCTCGATCTTTTTGAATGAATTTTCTTTAGAGATTTTGAGGGAAAGATCTCGTCTCCTGAATTGTGCATCAATAGTTCTTAACCAGGCCCTTCCCATGATGATTGGAAAGTTTCCCTTGTAATTGTCTGCTCGAGTTACTAGGAAATCAGCTAGGTAGGACCACTCACAAATGGTGGTCACAATGTCCTCCACCAGTCCCAAGAGAATAGTGATGGCCTGATTAGCCAACTCAAGATAGATGTTGTTCTCCTTGAGTGAAGGTAGGTTCTAGGCTTTATACATATAATGGAAAATCAGATTAACACTAGAACTTGAATTCAGAAGATCCTTGCAAGGCTCATTCCTAGCAATTTGAAGGTAAATAAAGAGACTTCGAAGATCAAATAGTTTCTTGGGAAGGTGTCTAGCCTTTATCCAATAGGTTACTGCATGGGTTAACATAATTGTATGCACTTTAGGAGGTGTTTGGTTTTAAGGGGACTCAAACATATTGGATGTAGAGGGTGATGGAGAAACAAGGTTGCTAGTCATTGGTGTATGTGAGGGTTTAGTTGGGTTGTTGATTCAAAAGAAAGGCCTTTTCATGATCTAGTTTCCAAACCACTTGGCTGAGGAGTCAACTGTATGTTAGTAGTCCTCATTGCATTATGTTGTTGCAGCTAAAGTGAAATTTGTCCCTGCATTAATGGAGCAAGCAGAAACTAGGTTGAGGGTGGAGGGACATATGCAGAAGCATGAGGAGAGTGATATGAATATGGGGTTTCCCCTCTAGTAGATGGAAAATGAGTTTGGTAATACTCTAGAGGTTAGTAGTGATGTCAGAAGGTGGCATGACTGGAGGAGTCACACAGAGAAATGAGTTGTTGAACATAGTACCCATATAGATTTGGTTTCTAGTAAGGGTACTACTACCTTGGTGGTGACATCCCTATGATAGTGGGTGCTACAACTATTGATACTACTCATACAATTATGGTGAAAGTCCACTTGGATAGTAGGTTTGTTGTTGGTGGAACTACCTAGGATTGCCTTGAGGATAAGGTAATCTTTTGGGTGCTTATCTTCTTGCCAGTCCAGGATTCCAAGTGTACACCTCAGACTCCTACAAGTGTGACATGATAGGGCAACATCCTTTAGGATATTTATATTGGTAGATGTCACATGCACCCTCATCATTTGATTCTATCTCCACAACTTATTCTACCGTAGTAGCTTTACCCTTACCTCTTTGGTAGGAATGTTTAGCTTCCCTTTGCCTCACGTGGTCATGATCATTACTTTGCTCCCTTGATTCTTTTGTAATTTTTAGACCAATTTGGAATTTTTCATCCAAAAAATCCCACATTTTATCTAACTTGGTCAAAATTTTAGACATAGATTTTTGGATCGGCAAGGTCTTTCTATTCACCACCTCATCAAGTGATGACTCCTCTTCATTGTCACAAAAGCAAAGCTCCCTCTTTCTAATAGAAGGGATCATATTATATTCTTTTGCACTTTCTCATTTTCTCAACTTGCTTTATTCCTTTGCTACTTGCTCAATCAATCTTTGAATTTGATGGGCTCTTAGTTTTGCCATTCGCACTTGGGCATAGACTCCAAGAGTTCTTATCATTATTGATTGGAGCCCATCTATGATATGGTAAAGTTGTTCCTGTTGAGAATAACCATAGCTAAAAAATCTATGCAATAGATAATAGTACTGACCCATGGCTACATCCAAGGATTTATGCATCCCTTGTTTTCATCCTTGGATCTTCTTCCTCAAGTTGGACACTCAGGAGTATGTTTGATATTTGTCATTGAATAATTTGAGCATTATACTCCACCACTTGATGGATTCTCATTCTATGGACCAATACTAACTCTCTACTTCCTTAGTGAGTGTCCTTGGGAATAGCTTAAGATTTTGCTAGTTGTTCTCGACATTTTACAAGGCACATGTATCGTGAAAGGCCTCAAGATGGTTCTACGGATCTGAGTTATATTCCCCTTTGAACTTGGGAATATTATTCATGTCTAGCATTTTGATTCATCTATCCTTTACATGCCTTGTAGGAATTCTCATCACCTCTGCAATGTTCAGCATTATTTAAGTGGCAAGCAAAGGCTCATCATAATCATGACCTCTATGTGGTCATGGTTCCTATGATGTCCTCTGATACCCACACTTTCATGATGATGAGCCTTTCTTGAATGCCCACACCCCTGATCTTGACTTGCCCAATGGGCCGTATGATCATTTTGGTCTTGTAGATCACCTTCATCATGATCACATCCTTTGTAGTTACATTCAGAGCTAGAAGAGAAAGAAGATGATGATGAAGGTGAAGAGGAAGAAGGACTAGCACCACCATGATACCTGCTATTCCCTCTTTTGTGGTCATAGCCACAATCACGATCATGATCATGATTGTGATACCTATCCTCATCCCTACCATGACCCTCCTTCTTGGATCCCTTTTGATCATGGGATCCATTCTTGTTAGAGCTAGGATTGTGGATAGTAGACTATAGGTTCTAGTTTTGGCCTTCTCGGAAAAATTCAAAGAGAGGAGTGTTATTAATTGGATAGCCCTTAGAGAAGAAGCCCTCACCATCTCTTTTGTATAGCAGGAATGAGGAGCCATCGAACTGTTTTCCCATCACACTTTCATAACGCTTCTTTGCTACTAATCCCTTTTATGTTATGCATCTGTGGGATGGTACTTCCTGGCATCACTATCCTACACAACATATTTAGAATGAAGTCCTTGTAGACCCAACATCATAAGAGTGAATTGAAGTATTGCATGAATGGATCGATCAAGTGGTAATACAATGTTGTCCTCTAGGTCCTACCACCACATTTGTTCATCCTAGTGTAGGATGAAGGTGAAATTGGGCACATATTCATTGGGATGAGCATATACCACCTTGTATTTGTGGGACACTTGCTAATTTTTTTGTTCAATTCTTTACCAATTGGATGTTTTCTTAAACTTAGATGAAGAATCACTCTTGTGAGAAGAAGAAGACATTCTGGGATTAGAGAAAATAAAAATCAATGTCCTTTGTTATACTTATTTTTGTTATTTTGGCTTATAATGTAACCTTAGGGTTCATTCCAACAATGTCAAATGATTTTCACTAAGTTCCTAGATAGCACACGTATCAAATAAATGGTCCCTGGAAATGATGCCAATGATGAGTGGTGAATGCCCCTACAATCAACCATATGAATCACAAGCATTCATGTGCAATTTGGTTGAATTTCATAGATCTTAAGTCTTCAAATATACTGGTTCTAGGAAGTGAAGTCTAATCGTTACAAATATTTTCTTCCTAGTTACACTTGTAAAATGCCAAGGTATGGTTATGTGCAACTGAGAGATTTGATTTTTATCATTTTTTATGTTTTATGTTCTTGGTTCTTAAAATAAAGAATGAAGTAATTTTTAATGGCTAATTTAATCTAAATAATCCTAACATAAGTATTTGGTCCCACTTTCTGTACACATCCTGAACACATATAACGTTGATGGATTACCAAATGTTAAACATTGTTGGAATTACCAAGTGTCATGTGCATGCTTGAAGTGTACTTATGTGCTTAATTAATTACTATTTAGCCTAGCTAACTTAACTTAGCTTAATTTAGCTTAACTACTTGAAAGCATTAAATAAAAGTTCATATAACATTAAATGCATAATAAAATATTTATTTTAGCCAAAGTGCTACAAGGTTTATTGGAAAGTTCATCTTTATTACCACACACATTGCTGTGCTTAGGTACAATAGTGCTCAAATAAAGATCTATACACGCAATGACTCCTACTATGGGCACTTGGGAAAATATTCTAACTTTGAGGAAGAAAAATTGCAAGAGATTTTCTATGCTATGACTAAAACCTATGCCCAAACAGTATGTCCAAGTTCTATATTTATAGGTTGGCACACATCCCATGACATTGGATATCTGACATCTCCTCTGAGCCCCTCATAACGAGTATATGATATTAGGGCTTTGATATCGGATCTAGAAATAATACAGTTCATCACTTGAGTAAAAAACATCTCACAATCAATGTGCTAGTGTGCATTTATGAATTATATGTAGTTGTAATTTGGTAATTTATTCATTTCTTTCTTGATAAAAAGGTAGCAAAGAGGTCTATGCTTAAGTAAGATTCTTGACATAAAGATATTCGTAAATGGTGTTTGCAAATAAGATTTCTCTAAAGCTAATGTTGTTGCTAAGACTACGTGATTATCTAATGGATTTTCAAGTCCCAAGTTTAATAAGTACATCCAATTTTAGTAAATACATTAAAAATTTTCTATTGTACATTTTTTTATAAAATATGACATGATTAATAATTACTTTAGTAACAACTAGTGTGTTTACATTTATGGAGATTATGCAATTATAGTTAAAGCATTGCATTATGCATGCATAGAAAATTCAAAATTGATTTTAATGAGATTTTTATTGAATTGCTTACCTTGAACATAGTATATTAACTTAATTATCAAATTCTATATATTTTTAATATATCATGATTTGTCTGTTCTATAGGTAATCAATGAGAAGCATACTATGAAAAAAAGAAGATATGCCACATGGTTTTAGTGAAAAATATTAATAATTAGCAAAGAAAATTCAAAGTACATCAAAAGCTTGACACTGAGTAAACATTATCAAAAAAAAATATGGAAAGCAAAAACTTTCTGATGGTAGGACTATCTACTCAATTGTCCACAATTAAAACATTGAAAAAATAAGTGAAAAAATCAATTATTAGTAAGGAGGAAAATCCTAGTCTTCACAAAATTTACAGCATTTTTTGACATCCATGCTTAAAATTGAAATAGAAAAAGGATTCAAGATAGAGAGTTGTGGCTTAATACCAATATTTGTTTCAAAGTAAGAAAGTAGTAAAAGATCTTCCCTCATCACTATTATTGATCTTATATCGAGAATCTTTATCATCAACTATAACTTTCTTGTTGACACTACTTTTAATCTTTGAGTTAATAGTATTCTTGTTAGAAAAAAATGTCTTACATTCTATGTTTTTTAAGGTTTCTAATGTTATATGATTTAAGATTTTTAGGAGTTTTTGATTTTTTTTTAAAAAATATTTTTAGAGTTCTAGGATTTTAAAATTTTTTTATTGATTTTGGAATTTTTAAATATTTCTAGTGCTTTAAGGCTTTGGATTTTTTAATGTCAAAATTGCTCCAAAATCAATCCTTTCAATAAATGTATACTTTAAATTACAATCACTATGAGGCCTACATCACATAGTTCGCAAGCTTTATACTAATCTTCAAGGGCCAACTTCCTTGCTAAAGCTTGCTTTTCTTTATGCATGAAGACTTTTAAGTCACTACCTTGCTTTTGTGACTTGCTCAAGTATGACTCAAACCGGCAAATTCTTGCCTAACACAACAATGAGCTAACCAGTTAAAAAAATATTGTTGGTTCTCTAATATGATTGCTTACTTAGAAGTCAAAATGATTTTAATCACCAAATTGATCCGTGAAAAATAGGGTAAATCAATGAGGCCATAATAACAAATGAATCATTTACAAAAAAATAGATAGAGCTATATTCATCCTAACTTTGAGGTATTTTCATTAGAATAATTCAAGTAATTAATCAATGTTATGTGGGCTTGGATCATTTACAATAAAATTAGATTTATTTCCAACCAAAACCTCACTTTCAAAGAACACCAAAAAAGATGAACTATGAAGGATGGTAAAAAGGATAACACATCTAAAAATACATAAATAAAGTCATTAATTAGAGTCATCCAAAGAATTTGAAACTTGAAAAAGTGAAGTGTACATGAATAAGAACACTTTTGTGATAATGTACATCCAACTAAGAGAGAATGAAACGAGAATTCCAACCAACTAAAAAGACATTAAGCAAACTTGAAACATTAAGAAAGCCACAACAAATTATTTTTTTTCTTTTATAATTAGATTTTAGCATTGGATGCTATCAATTCTTGCCTACGTTACTCTTAAGAATATAATCTTACATAATAACATGATTCATAAGCTTAAAAAAGGCATCCCAAAAACCACAATCAAAATTTTGGCTCAAGACATGCATAGAGAAGCCATCTCTTCTTGGCACTATGTAATAATGTGTGAACCAATGGTGCCAATAATTTTATCATTATTCTAACTAGCACCATCCTTTTAATTTGTAGAGGAAATACACATTTAAAAATTAGATGCACCATATAGATCATTGAATGATACCTTCATGCAACATCAGCAATATTAATGGCCAATTTAATGTTCATTGTACCTAATTCTGCTACGAGGTAGAAAAATACGTATGGCATTGCCGCTGACTCAACATGTTGACCTGAATTCCATACCTTGCAGAATTTATTCTTCATGTTGTTGTCGAGAACACGCAAATCACCAAGCAAATTTCGTTTTGGATTCTCAGGTGAAAACATAGTTGAAAACAGATTTCCACATTTTGAATAGACATCAGCAACATGGTAATCAGAACTTGTGTGTAGTCTATCATGTAATAAATAAGAAGCTCCATGAGGAAGGACAGAATCACTGTCCATTTCTCCAAATCGAATACCTCCAGCAGCAACTTTCTGACCTTTATGAGTTACCTTGTAGCAGGATTAATTGGTCTAGCCTTTATGGGCTGCGTTGTAGCAGGATTAATTGGTCCAGTTACCCTTACTAGTACCAAATGATCAATTGATAAGAATTGAAAGCACATATGCTTTTGGATATGATGGAAGTGTAACATAATTATTTGGAAATCTTTTTCTAGAGCAGACAAAGAAACAAGCACATGTAGAACTAGCTAGGTGTGTACTACCTTCTGTGGAATGTCCTTCACATAAAAATCCACATGGACAATATCTCCTTTAAGTAAATGAACACATTAAATACAAACAACTATAGACACCATTTAGGAATGTGTAGGCATTTGCTGTCTTCACGTCTCAAATATGATAGCACTAACTAAACACCAAAGAAGACAAAGTTTTCATTTACTGTTAATTACAAATCTATAAGAATAACCATGACCTAGCTCAAAAGCTTCAAATGTTTACAACACGTTAGTCCTCTCAATGATTGCTAATCCAAAGTGGCTAGCTTTGCCGAGGTTAGCATCATCATGTTTTAGGTTGAGGTGATCCTTCAATACAAGGCAAATCTTTCTTTAAATGTTCAATTTTAACACAATGCTAGCATCTTAGTTATCCTTTCTTTTAATTTCTGCTAATGATTGAAGTTTAACAATAAGACAAATTATTTTTACTGGTTGAATGTCTAAGATCTTCAGTGAATAAATATAGCATAACCTCACTCTCTACCTCCACCTCAAAGCCTCCCCCCTTCAAATAGGTCCTTAGACCATATAAATCATTAACAATTACAAATTATCAAACCCTTAAATAAAGGATAATAAACAATCTACAATTTTTTTGAGAGAATGTTCAAGGTTATATTACTAAAGGAAAATACTGTACAGTCTGTGATTTACATTGTGGTTGGGGAGGGCCCCCCTCCTTGAAAAAAAAAAAAACAAATGAGGAAAAATAAACAATCTACAGTTAGTTACGGATAATTATTATAATATGAATGCCTAAAAATCAAGGATGACAATTACAACCTCATAGTGCAATGTATTTATAATTTGTCAAAAATAAATTTTAAGGGTTACAATTAAAGGCATAGTTATTAAAAAATCCCATTTTGTTGGAACAAGGCTAGAATGATGATAATGAAGATTTAGAGGCATAACTGTGGGAGTTAAGTAGAATAATAGACTTGGCTTCATCACACTCCCAGAAGAGTGGTAATCTTTAGCAACTAGGACAAACTATATCAAAGCCATCATTGGGTAAATACACCCAACAAAATCTAAGAACATGAAATTTCCTAAGAGCTATGTTGACAATCTATATGTAGTAATATGCATCACTAGCTCATTGCAAGGTAGAAATGGCTAGCAATGTAACAAACCTATAAGAGTTAAGTGCAATACATGGTGGGCTTTGATTATCTAAACAGTTTATTTAAAAATTCATATTTTTAAAGTGAAAAGCAAAGTTTGATATATAGCATGCAAGTAATGAAGGGGGAAAATATTATTAAGGTTTTGTGTTTTCAAAATTGAGAAACTAGTGTAATAGAGAGAATTGACAAATAAATTAAGAGACACTATTAAGATTATTCGATGAAGGATTTAGCTTTAATCTCGTAACCTTTGGTTATTATTGTTATTTTTGTCTGATACATTAATTTGATCTCCAAGCATGCCAACATATTGTGTTGAAAACAAGTGAAATAGATGGATATACTAATTCCTTTGGTAGCAACGAGTGAATGTACAACAATGTTATGATCAACCAAAAATATCAATGATTGAATATTCCAAAACATTTTAAGGAGATACTTGCATGTTGATTGTTTCTTGAACATAACTTAAAATGGTTCTACATGATTTATCAAAATATAAATTGGGAGTTTAGGCTATATGATTGAACCAATATTATTCACTTCGAGAAACATGAGTACCATATAAAATGAGCAAAATAGACTAACAATTGTTCAGAAACCTTAAACATCTCCTTGTGTTATCTCTTCAATACTTTAAAATATTTTTAAAAAATTTAAACACACATACATAATAGCCTTTGTATTTTCTTGAACAAGACAATAATCTTCACATTGTATATGCATACAAACTAGAAATATAGTAGTCCTTGCATGTTTTTGAACAAGACAATAATCTTCACATCCTATATGCATACAAACTAGAAGTAAGGTTCCACACATTTTATATGCATGACAAAATTCATAAATCAAATTGGGTGTATCTTGGTGGTTAACATAACATATCACAGGTTCTTTCCCAATATGCTATGTTGAGATAAATACAAACTTAAACTCATCCAACAGATGGTTAGGGTGTCCACAAACAGACTCTATTATAAGGATATTCCAACCTAAAAATAATTGTAAATTTAAAACCAAATCACTAAAAAAATTCTAAATTAATATATGTTGTAATGATATTCAAAAATAAAATCAACAAAAAAGATTATTTACTTTCTATCAAAGTTAAGGTTTGAGGAAAAAATTATCATTTGATTGTATCAATCAGAAAAATGAAGAATCAGAAAGTAAAACTGTCAGCAGATATCCCTTCTTTATTGAAGCAAAAGAAAACGTCTTTTTGCAGTTTTTTATTTTAGAATAACAATAAACCTTTATTCAATTTTCTGTTGAACTGGAAACAAATTTCATTTTCCTGAAGCCAAGAAACCAGCAACAAGAATTTTTTCCTCTTTTTCTACAATTGCACAGATGTGACTCTATTTGGTTCTATATTTGTTTGCAATGGAAAAAAAAAACCCCCTTTTTAGTTATTCTATTTCCAGTAAAATGTCAAAAGAAGAAAAGCTGAGCTTAAGGAATGATAGTATTGAATTCAATTGTTATATTAGAGTAACAATTTGCAAGATTGCAACATATGTTTCAATTCTCATGTAAGTTACGACCAGTGAAAGATTGAGAAGAGGAAAATATATTTGTTATCGTGGTTTTTTATTTGCCTGAAAAATCCTGTAGTTGAGCGAATTTTGTGATAATAGTTATTATTTAAAATAGCTAGACCTTCAACAGCTTTAAAATCTAGTTTCATTGTCTTCTCTTGTTTCTTAGAGATGTTTTGCGATCGAAGATTTTCTGTTCATCTTCTTCATACTCTTTAATCCTTGTTTTGAATGTATGTCCTATTCTACCAATGTACAATATAGTCCATATCCATCTAATCATGGAGTGATTCATAATCTCTATTGTGTATTATGATGGTGGGAATAAGTCTCCATTGTTTTGTGTTTGAATAAAATTCATGTTGCTATTCTGTTTGTAATTCATTCCCCAATGTATAACTTGAAAAAAAAAAGTCCACTCAAACTTGTTTGAAAATGCTTGCAAATTTAGATCACAGCTTGCCAATACTATGCAAAACCTAGATTAATTCTCCCATATTTTCTAACTAGCAGTACATCTATGGGATATGGATGCCACCAGTTCCCCAATGCTGTTTTTCGAATAGTTAATGTTCACATTTCATGGAATAGAAGACAGCTTAAATAAATGAAATTAATACAAAATGTTAAATCTCTTTGTTATTAACTAGCTAAAAAGATAACTTTCTTAATATTAAAATTTAAACAATGATTGGAGATTTACTGAAAATTTGGACTAATACCTAAAAATTTTAAATATAACACTTATTTAAATATAATTTTGTTCTATCAAAAAGGAAATTCTTTTTAGTTAGACGTAACATATAAAAAAGCATACCTTAGTAGCAATAGACTCAAGAATCATTCCAATAGTCATTCTAGAAGGAAAGCCATATGGATTAAATATAATGTCTAGATGCATTCTTATAACTATTGAACATGGCCTGTCAATATCAAGCCATACTAGTAAAAAAACGCTTTTTTGTCCATGTTGACTGCTAAACTTGTCTCTAATTTGAGGATTTTGACCATGACGAACTCATAGACTAACATATAGAGTCTTTTGAAAAACATAAGCATTAACATCATTAATCAATTCATCAAAATTTATGGAACTAAAAGGTAATGATAAGAAAAACAAAATTTTTACACTAGAAGGTTAACAATTTGTATAGTCAACTAAATGATATTTTTGAAACTATATCTCAACTAGCCATTAACATTTTGTCTTGGAGAAACCAATTGCAAGTGTTGATAAATCTAGTATGGTTTGAAGCATCATGGAAAAAATATCATAATTACTTTTTCACATCATTAAGCATGTATAATTTTTAAAGAATGATGAACCCAATCCAATTTTGAATCAACATTGGCATTGCTCAACATTAACTGCAGTATGCATGATTAATCGTAAATTTCTGAATCTCTTAATGCACGTACTTATGCTAATTTGTAAAATGTAAAGAAAATACATGACTTAAGCAATACCCTTAGTTTTTTTCAATGAACTCAACCAAATTTAAAGGACCATCACCTAGAGGCTCAATACTCATCCCACCAATGCAAAGTCCTGAAGGGTCAATGGATGAGCAAAAGCCTAACCTCCTTTTGAGTGGTTGTGCCCAAACTCAAACCTAGGTCCAACTTGAGAAACGAGCACCTTAGCATCACTCTACATTATGGTCCTAAAAATAAACCAAATCTATTTTTTAAAAATACATATATTATAAAACCTACCTTTTGCTTCTATTAATTTAAAGTTTGTAGATGCAATTTACATTACCATTTTAACAAGCCAATGTTCATATTTTGCCTTAATTGTAACATTTTTTAAGTTAAATTGAGCACTAATATAGTACCTTTTTCATTGGATCCTTCATTTTTGTGCCTACGGAAGCCATACAGTCAACAATACCAGCCTCTGCTCCTTTGACATTATGCAACATACTTTTTGAAGTTACAGTATCAATGATAGAACAATAAGGTTCTCCACTTGCAATACTTTGAAAAAATTGAAAAATTAACTTGTAAGTGACAATAATTTATGTAGCCAGTATACCCAAAGGATAACATAAATGTAATGTCACATGCATAACCTGCCCAACATATGGAAGTCCAGCTGTATCAATTAAATGGCTATAATAGGCATCTTTCTTAGATCTCCTAAAAATTTTCATAGTGCTATCTTTTCTATTTCTTTTTTTTTTGTCAAATCAATGATGTGTGTCTACAAATTCAAGCACATGGGTTCAAATTAAATAATTACTAATATAATAAGGCAATACTAATATTTAAAACTGTGAATAATAAGAAATGAAATCACATCCTAGTCCAATAGAATGGTATTGTTTTCCTTCCCTTGTAATGCAAATTCTTCCTTGCATTGTGCATGACATTTATTTATCTAAGCTTTACAAGATTCAGAAACAGAAAAAAGTGTCCAAACAAGTTTGCAGATATATATTTTAAACAAACATGAAAGCATGCGAATATAATAAACAAAGATTGAAAAACTAAAGATTAGTGTGGTAAAGAAGAATAACATGTATTTTAATGCACTTTATGCACATTTAAATGAAATAGCATTGCATGGTGAAGAAGAGAAATATGCCACTATATAACAAAATGAATTTAATTAAGGAAAAGCCAAATCCATGAAGTAAAGAAATATGCCTTGCTGAACATGTTACTTCACAAAGTTGCAGCCAAAGGTGTTATTATTATTATTCTTTTTAAGTATTAAAAAATTCAATATTTTTCCCTAAAATTTTGCAAAAATTATGGACATATTTTTTTGTATATTCTAGATGAAATTTTTTCAAGGAAAACTGAGCTAGTCATCTCATTAGCAATAGCAAGTTCAAATAGTTGTTAATTAGTCAATGATCAATCCTACAATTCAAAATATCTCAGAATGCCCATTGTTTTACATTTTTTGGTCTTGTAAGTAGTGCCGATGTATGGTCTTTTAGACATAAGAGTTTAATTCCAAAAAAATAATGCCTAGAAGACACCTCAATGTCCTAGTCATGTCATTTTAGCCACAATTTTAAACTTCCTAACTATTAGGGTTTTCTTTTTGAAAACATCAACATGAGTCATCCTTGACG
This sequence comes from Gnetum montanum, assembly GCA_015680685.1. Taxonomy (NCBI): domain Eukaryota; kingdom Viridiplantae; phylum Streptophyta; class Gnetopsida; order Gnetales; family Gnetaceae; genus Gnetum; species Gnetum montanum. Next base: position 40,525 of record MNCI01036180.1, on the reverse strand, counting down.
TAAAAAGGATATTTTCTCAATGTACACATGCTATCCTTGCAAGAGGTCATGCTACTATTCTCTAATAAGTTTCATTTTTTTCAAATGTATCCAAGGACACTCATATGCTTAGAATTAGATAATGATTTATTTCATTGCTAGCTATGCAACATCATAAAAGTGTTTCATATTATTTTTAGAGTTGAGTTTTAGCAACCTTTTGGAAAATTTGTCTTCAAAGAATGTTTCATAACAAGCCAACTCTATATTTCTTGCATCATGGCTTACCATTTAGTAAAAAGATAAGGGAAACTCATCCTTCCTAAGCCACCACAAATTTTTAGCACATTTTAAGGCTCTTACACTACTTGTTTTTGTTCCTTGTATATTTGCAATTTGTCTATGTACCTAATGAATCTTTTTAGGATACCTTAAAGCACCCACCACCTTTGACATTGAAGGCTAATAATCTTAATTTGCAAATATTTTAACATGTAAATTTTCATTTTAAGTATTGAAAATGAGTGACATAGTTTGCAATATAATCTTGAGTAACAAGATTAATAAGCATAATTAGAAAGAACATAAAAAGTAATTATGTTTTTCATATTGCTAATAACATAAGTAATACACACTATGCACGATAAATGTAAAATATTTAGAAATTAATGATATGAAAGATCTTTTAAGTTATAGAACAAGGAAGCACTCCTAAACTCAAAAACTAATATCAAATGTCTTCAGTAATGATGAACAAATAAGTTAACACATACTTCATAAACTTGGCCATGAAAAAAATCATGTTCTACCGAAGATTTTTTCAAGATCATAGGATCCTCCATATTATATCTACAATCATAATAAATGATAAAATATTTGTTAAAAGTAAATATTTTATTTGAAAACAAATCATTACACAAATTATCATTTCAATGATAATAATTTACCTTGTATAAGAAATAGCAACAACAATTGCATTTGTGCTTGAAGGATATTCATCAATATGATATTTCCTATATCCACATGTATGCGTATAGGTGTCTGAGATGTATGGAATTAAGAAAATATAAACATTCAGAATTTATGGCTACATTACCACATCAATAAATTAACCTCTAGAAAACATCAATTAAATTTCAAAATTTTAAAATGCTATCTAAGAATTTAGAAATATAGCTAAGTAAACATGAGAATTGGGTATCTAATTCTCACTTGTTGATCATAAAGCTTGTGGTTACTGTAGTATTGAATTGAATAGGCTGGAAAACCCATTATTTTCTTTGACATCTATAATATGAAATACAAATATTTCTTTAACTTATTCATAGATATGTCTTAGCCTTGGTTAGATTCTCCCCATATGCCCAAGAGGATCTCTAGGTTGCAATTGCCTATTTTTGTAACTTGTACAATCAGAATAAGAGGGTTAATTCTAGACTATGGAAAGGTATTGATGAGGGGTAGAGTACCCTATACAACCAATGATGTTAATTACAAGCGTTCATGCATAATTTGGTCAAAATCTATGAATGGAACTAGTTTGGCATCTATATTTTTAAGCATTGATCGTAGGATGCTATCTTCCCACTTAGACTAGTGGTAGCTTTGTCATGTATAGTTTAGTCCAAAGCGAGGCATATGATTGTTGATGTTGTTGCAGCCTTTAACTAGTCTTAATAATAGAGAAATTAATTATTCAATCTAATTAACAACAATAATATAAATCCTAAACTAGCCTAAGGGTGATGAGTGTCCATTCCTAGCTTGTTGCACATGTCCTGAACTCACGTATCCACTACTAGGATAGTAATAGAGAAAGTTGAAAGTTGGTATAGACCATTGTAACTAGATTCAATCCACTGATGGTCTAGAATGCTGGAGTTCTTTAATGAAAAATACCAAACCTATGCGAGAGTGTCCAACTTGAGAAAATAAATCCAAGGATGGAAGCAAGAAAAACATGAATCCTTAGATCTGGCCTTGGATAGATACTATTTTGTACTATATAGATGTTTAGGCAATGATTTCTCTCAAAAATAGCAGCTTTTCCATATCATATATGGGATTCATTATCAAATGAGGGAGACCCTTGGGATTTATTCCCAAGGTCAGTTATTTGAATTGAAACCCATCAGATATAAAGGCTATTTGAGCAGGTGGCAAAAGAAAAATGAGAGCTATGTAAATGAGAGAATGTAGAAGAATATAATTGGGATCCAACTCTTCACAAGAAGGGGGTTCATATTTATGGTGAGGAAAAAGAGGTAGCTCTTGATGAGGTGATTTTACTACAAACCTTGCTAGTACAAAATTCTCTCACTAAACTATAAGCAAGGATAGATAAGATGTTGGAATTGATAAATGACAAAGTTACAACCTACATGAAAATCATAGAGGAGAGGGTAATGCAAAAAGGATTAAGTGACCAAAACAAGAAGAGGAGAAAGACCAAATAAATAGGTAGGAACACTTATTAGAAAAAATGGAAAATAGCTATAGTAGAAGAGGCTATAGACTCAACCATAGAAGAGGATGATGGATTTTACATCTACCAATATGACCATCCAAAGGGATATTACCTAGCTATGTTGCATCTAAAAGAGTATGGGACTTTTGTTTTGAATCCCAAGTTTATAGAAAAGCAAATGTCCAAAAAATTACCCTACTCAAAAGGTAAATATAGACAATCCTGCAATCAACCATACTATTCTAGTGGGACTTCTTATTAGCCTCAAAACTACTATTAATAGTAGTGGCAAAATCCACAGTCATGGGGAAGGCCATAAAAAAACTAGAAATACCCTTATTAACAAGTCGACTTGTATGGTTACTATGTTTAATGACCTATTTCTCCAAATGGCTCACTACTACCACTCTCCCAAATATATATTCAATCCACAACATTTCTTGTGGGATCACCATATGGTACCTCTTATCCTCCATCACATCCTCAATATTTTCATACTTCCCTCCAACATATGTCACTACCAACAACATAAGAAGGATTAACATCATAGCCTCAACAAAAGAATGCCACTTGTGCTGTGAACATACAAACAAATGATAATGTTGGTAGATCTCAACAAAATTTGCGAAAACATTCTTTCTTTAGGGTAGTTTCGACATAGGTGAACAAAACTGGTAGACCTACTAGCTCATCAAAACTAGCACAAGGTCAATTTGGTGTAACACCCTTTGTCACAAAAACAATGTCTCCTAATTATGATAACTATCACTACTCCAACACAAGATGTAAAAGATGAACCTATCATTGTGAAGAGTTAGAAAACTTCATGCATTACTAATAATAATAAAGTGTGCATTTGTGGGTTAGGATTTCAAAGTATTATATGATCCCTATACCAACCCACAAAAAACTTAAGGAACAAGTGTAGATGAAAACCAAGTTCACATAGGAGCCACTAAACCAAAAGACATCGCATGGCTTGAAAATGAGAATGCAAAATCATTCCAAAAGTATGTGGAAATATCCAACCCACTTATTAGCTCTTTTTTGGCCTATAAGCTTAGTTGTGGGGGAAATGCCCCATCCTGAATCAAGAACTAATAAGTGCATTTTCATTTTTTTCTTGTTTTACATCATGTTCAGTAGGTTTTTCATTTTCTTGGGTACTTTACAATTTTTTAAATATTTTTATTTGTTTGTGTTTTTCTTATCTTTATTTATTTTTTCTTTGTTACCATCAAGACTTAGTGCTAAGCTATAGCTACTATTAGTAGTGGTTTAAACTTCATTGGTTACTTGATTAAAAATGGTTGGATTTCACTTTAGAATGTTGATCTTTACTAATGGAACATTGATTATTTTCATGTTAATAGGTAGTGAGTCAATGTCCTCCATCACTCCACTCAACTCTATGGTGCTTCCTCGTTTTGGAAATATGAGGTTCCTTATTAATAACTTATAATGAATTGGTGACCTTTGTACTTTCTAAACTTTAAACAAATTAAGTTGATTAACAAGGGTGTGACTTCAAAGGGATTTGTCAGTTTTGTGCCTACCTACCATTTGAGTTACATGAACGACTAATGTATTTGAATGGTGTGGTTCTCATTCAAGAAAAATAAAAATAAAAATATGATGGAAATTCAAAGAACGTCCCTTAGATATAATATTGGGCTACAAGCACTTCCTCCTTTTCTTATCTTCTTCTTTAGGAATGTTGAGTGGTATGTGGGGATGTTCTAATTTCTTGGAGGGTGGAATGATCTAAAGTGTTAATGCAAAGTCACTAGAAGAGGATGGTCTTAATGTCGAGTAAGAAATAAAGTTCTAAGATCATAATCAATCACATCTTTCACAAGGGACTTTATGTGACCATCATGGGAAAGTCCATTCCAGACTCCCTCTCATCCATCACTTCTTTTCCTTAATTGCCTTACTAACACTTTTTATGATTATTTTGATGGGTTCATTGGTAAACTATTGAAATTATTTAATGACTTTGATGATTTAGTCTTTAATGACCCACAAACATTAATTATCCTAGGGGTCCATGGACTCCTTGGCTTGAGGGCATTAAGGGCATAAGCTTGCTTTGGGAAGGATCCACTTACATACTTCTTAGTTGGGATGGTTACACTTGTTATTCCTCAGTCATTTTGCTTTTAAACCTTATGAATTCCATATTGATTACATCTAGTTATACACTCATTGACTAATAATCTCTAAATCAAATCTCCTTTTTTGTGCATATTCTAGTCCTCTTTAAGCATTTCATCTTGTTTGCAACCTTTTTGGCTTTTTTTGGACTCCAATTTCTTGAGAAAACTCATTATTCTAAAACTATGTTGATGCATCCCCATGGACGTAGGAAAAAAATGTTATAGCAATGGGGACTTAGTTATTTTTTCACATTTTCCATTCAATGCCAAGAAATTTTTTGCCATTTTCAAAGCCCAGAGCCTTCCTACGCCCATAGCTTTCAAACCACTTATCTGATTCACTCTATTCTTCCATCCTATAGCTACTAGAGGTGAGCTTTACATCATGGGGGCTATAAATCATAGGTTTTTGATGGAATTGTTTTTGAAATTTTTCTAACTCACACAAGGTATAACTAATAATATAATATTGAAAGTTACTAATTCATGTAAGTTAATCCTTACCAATGAACTTTGGTAGATATAAAAATGAAATAATATTAAATTAATAAATCCACCATAATCACAACTCAATTGAGGTGTAACTGATCAAAAGAGACAAGGTATGTAAGTGTTAAGTTACACATAAAATGTTAATCTTGGGCAATTTTGTGATTGCATATGGCACCCAAACTAAGAGATAAATGATTGTAGCAAGAAGGACCATCCCAACCAAAGGATGAGCAATCTAGAGGAGGAAGGGGCCAGCAATAATAGCATTCACAAGAGGAAGTAGTAGAAACACATGTAATTGGACATCTTTAAGAGGAGCCCGAGGTGGAGTTTATCATAAAGATTTCCATAGCTAGGAATGGAAAATCACATTAAGATGAGGTGCTTGGGCATAGACAAAACCTAGAAGTCACTTTGATGAAAGCTTACCTAAATCATATTCATTTCAAGGACGTTCAAGGTGCAATTCTTCAAGAACTAAATTTTGGCCCTTTCTTGGACTCGACACAGGAAGAGAACAAAACAAAACTATAGACCTCTCCCATGTGGCCTATCCTCACTTCTAGTGGGGAGTGGTACATGGGAGAAACATATATCTTTTGGAGTAACAAGTAGGTAGATGCCATAGTGAAAATAAAGGACATTAGTGTATCCTACTTTGTGGAGGCCATTAGAAAGGCCCTTGCATTGCCAGATATTGGGGTAGCCTTGGTAGAAATCTCAATGTGGGTAGATCCAAAATTGAAGAAAGAATGGGTCCAACAGTGCTATGGAGTGGATTGTAAGAAGTATGGTGTACTTACTAAGGCAGAGAGGGCCTATTTCAAAATTGCAACCTATCACCTGAATCCAATGGTGAGGCCAAGCAATATCACTACCTTCTCTACCCGTTCTTGTGTAGCTCTAAGTGGTAAATTCCATGTCAACCTTCCATAGTTCATCTTTCTAGAGATCAAGAAGAGATTTAAAGAGAATGGGTATGGGAGGAAATTCTTTCCTTGCTAGGACTTATTAAAAAATTGTACAAAAGGGGAGGTAGAGTGCACTATGCCAATGACATCCTTTGTCATGCTCTTCCTACGTCTTAGTAGGAGATGATGAAGGATAAGGCAGCTACTAATTTGCAAGAAGAGGAGCAACCACCACCACCACCACCACCAACCACTCAAGAAATAATTTCAGAGGCTTGTGTTGCCATTGAGCATATGCATAAGCTCTGTGAGCAACTCCTATAGTAGTAGCAGGTAGGACTAAGTGGTGGTAACCCATTAGTCTACTACTAAGCTATGAGCCATTTGAACAAGGTAACTCAAATAGTAAGCTGGTTGGAGGAGGCTACATTGTTGTTCACTACATAAAGAATGTAGGTGCCTGTAAGATAAAATCCTAGTGCCTAGGAAGTAATGGTGTTCCTACCAGGACAATAATAATTCATATCTGAGAACACCACCACTTTCTCAGCACCCCTAGAGAAGGGTAAGGGAGAAACTATTTTGATGATGCATCACCAAGGGTAGAGGACAACAACAGATGTGGTGGCTAATTGCATGGTAAAAGCATTGAACACTCTTGTGGCCATCATGTATAATACTGCTACAGTCAAGGATGTGCAGACATCTATAGGAGTAGCCAATGGAAGGCTTAGCATAGCCTAGTATGAGGATGTGCTAGATTGACTAGTAGGAAATGGGCCACTACTTCCAGAGATCTATGATCTTCCAAATAAATTCACTACCACTTAGTTGGCACTATTGGAAGCTAGGAGCAAGCTCATCATTGATAATGTCTAACTCAAGGTAGCTACATCTGAAAATAAATGATTGATTGTTGAGGTTGTGGATTTGAAAGCTTGACTAGCTAATCCCATCATTCTCAGCTAAGCAGCAACAAGAGATGAAGCGTTCTTACAGCTTCAACATAGACTTCAAGAGGCTAAGAAAAAAAAGGAGATGATGGTCATTGACCAGTCCTTAAGAGAGGCAATGACCTACAACATTGAAAATGACTTTTTGAAGGTCTGCAAGGAGAATCTAGTTCTAATCCAAGATAATCATCACCTATAGAATGTCAAGGTACAAAAAGAACAAATGATGGAAATTTTGTGACAATTGCAAGAGTAGCTTGCCAAGATGAATATGGAATTGTGGAGGTTGGCTACTAAAAATTGAAATCTCTCAATGGAGGAATTCCATGTGCTTCATGAAAAATTAGCCATTTAGATAGCATCCTAGAAGAATGAGGCCCTGAAATTTGAATGTGTCAAAAATCACTATAGGGACTAGGCTAGGCTTCTAAAAGAAGTCAATGAGAAAGAAATCTAACTAGCCAAGGAAAAGATGAAGGAGACCCTCTAGCAAATCCAACAAGGAGGTGATGTGTGGTGGCCCTTCTTTCATGGACTCAATATGTATAACAAAGCCAATATATGTCTAAAGGAGCTGTAGATCAAAGACATGATAGAATATATGGATTTAGTCAACCTTTGATATGCAAACTTGGTAATGCTGTTTGCTGGAAGGCCAAGGTTGGAACTAGAAAAGCAAGTGGCCAATTCTTACCTCTTGTATAAGGTAGAGTTCAAGGACCACAAGGACATAAGTAAAAGCTAGAAATAGCTAATGCCACGCTTGAAGTTCTTAGAGCCTACTTCATATATCATTGATCAATGGCTAAGAACCTAGCCAAGAGGATGAATGATTACTAGAAGCTAGAAAATTCTATCAGAACATTTGACATCAAATGCAAATAATTCACTACTTGGTTTGTGAATGTCAAGGAGTTTTTCCTAGCCATGCCCTTTCCATGGAATGTTCCCATACTAGCTTACATCGATGATGCCATGTGGACTGTGTATGATCCCTGGACTAAGGAGGAGAAGATGAAAGAATTAGTAGATGCTTTTTGTCATCCACTAGAAGTAGTAGTTGTAGTAGAAGAGCCTCAACAACCTCAACCTCAACAACCACGTGCATCAGAGGTAGGGGAAGGTCTTTCAATACCTCAAAAGCCTCCATCTCCTAGAATCATTTTATCTTCTTCACATCTTTAGTAGTTAGAGGAGTTCTAGCTATCAGTTCTCATATAGGTATTTAATTTTTTTCATGAATACACATTTTTGTAATCATTATCAATCTATACACTTGGGCATTTAGCATTAGTTTTTGAGTTAGTAAGTTAGTCAATGGTTCCATACCTTCCCAAATTTTGTAAGAAGCTCAATCCTTCTTTTGTTCACTCGAGGAGAAATTTTGAATTAGTTGTGGGGGTATGATAAATTGTCATCAATGGGCTGCGTCAATGAGCATGCATCGATGCATGTTTTGATGCACTGACATGACATTTGAATCTATCTATATAAATGTGCACATCCACTACATTTATGACATCATTATGTCACTAGAGTAGGTTGTTTCTTGTAGTTTATTTCCATAGTAGTTACAATATTTTCTAAGTGCTTGTAGTCGGAGTCAAGAATTATACAGATACTTATTTGAGCACTATTTCAGTTGGACACTTCGGTATGATAGCAATAAAGATGAACTTCCTAAAATACCTTGAAGCATTTGGAAATAGATTAATGTTTACTTTAATCCACTTTAAATTCATGTATGTAGTTAATATTTAATCAATCAACAGAATGAGTGCAACTAGTTTTGAGCATAAACAGATGTTTGCTTGGTAATCCTAGCAATGTTATTGCTTGGTTCGCCCTATAGCATAACACTTGGTAATCCCAATAGTGGATATGTGAGTTTAGGACATTTATGACAAGCTAAAAATTGACACTCATCATCCTTAGGCTAGTTCAACATTTATATTCTTGTTGTTAATTAGATTGAATAATTAATTTCTCTATCATTATTAAGATTAGCTTAAGATTGCAACAACATCAACAATCATATGATTCACTTTAGACTAAATCATACATGACAAAGCTACCGCTAGTCTAAGTGGAAAGATAGTATGCTTAATAATTTAGATGCAAAAATAGGTCCATCTATGAAATTTGACCGAATTACGTGTGAACACTTGTAATTCAAATGGTTGCATGTAGGGGGTACATTGTTGATTATCATTAGCACCATTGCCAAGGATGGTGCTAGGTATCTAGATTAGTTATATTATACACGATCACTATAAAGGTATGAATGACTTATCTTTTTAAAAATACTAATATTTAAAGTCACACATGTTATCAAATAAAAACATGTGTTTTTCACATAGGACCAAGAATGCATCACATGATGAAAACACTCATAGGAGCAATGATAGGATCTATATTAAAGAGAATTGAATTAAACAACCTCAAGGTATTAATGATGAGTGATAGAGTACGTGCTACACCAAATCATATGAATTACAAGCATTCATGTGCAATCTGATGAAATTCCATGGATGAAACTAGTTTGACATCTAGATTGTTAAGCATTGATCGCAGGACACTATCTTCCCACTTGGACTAGTGGTAGCTTTGTCACATATGGTTTAGTCCAAATTGATGCATATGATTGTTGATGTTGTTGCAACCTTAAGCTAATCTTAACAAAAATAGAGAAATTAATTATTCAATCTAATTAACAACAAGAATATAAATCCTAAACTAGCCTAAGGGTGATGAGTGTTCATTCCTAGCTTGTTGTACATGTTTTGAATGCACATATCCACTACTAGGTTTACTAAGTGTTATGCTATAATGTGAACTAAGTAATAACATTGTTGGGATTACCAAGTGAACACATGTTTATGCTCGACACTAGTTGTGCTCATTCTGTCGATTAATTAACAAAGATGGAAATGTAAATATTAACTACATATATGAATTTAAAGCACATTAAAGTAAGCATTAAAATATTTCCAAATGCTACAAGGTATTTCAAGAAGTTTATCTTTATTGTCATTACACTAAAGTGTCCAGGTACATTAGTGCTTAAATAAGATTTCATACACTTCTTGAATTCTATTGCAAGAACATAGAAGATATTCTAACTATTATGAAAACAAACTACAAAACCTAGCCACTCTATTGACTTAATAATGTTATAAATATAGTGGGTGCATGCATTTGTATAGGCAACTTAGACACCATGTCGATGCATATGCATTGACACATCAAAACATGCGTCAATAGGGATGCATCATGAGGGATGCATCGACACATGCTCTTTAACAAAGCCCATTCATGATAGTTCATTAAGTATTATCCTCTACTTGGCTTTCCCTATTGAATATGAGTTCTTATATGGAAGACTCTCCAGAGAGAAGATTTGTTTAGTAATGGTTGAGGTGTCAAATCATAAGACACCTAGGTTGGATGGCTATAATTTTGAATGCATCAAATCCTATTGGGATGTCATTGGAAGGGAATTTTGAGGATATTTTTGAGTAGGATTCAAGTATGGTACTTTTCAAAAAACCTAGAATAATACCTTCATTATCTTACTACGCCAGAAGGAAGAGGTGTAATCCTTTTAAGCATTCCTATTTAGAGTGCATTGGTTTTTAATCCCCTAGGCCAATTTGTATGTCAAGTTAATTAGATTGTGAAGAATTTCCTTTGGTTTGTTGGGGAGGATAGTCATCGATTTCATTAAATTACTTGGGATAAGGTGGCTATTTGAAACATCACCAAATTTGCATGTTGAAACCTTTGTAATCCCATCCTATGAAACCTAAGGTAATATTTTATTATAAATGTGAAGGTTGTAACTCATAAAGGGGTAATCTAACATATTTCATACTATTGGAGTTGAAAATTGCTTCATAAGTGATGATAGCCTCATTCCACAAGTGGAAAAAGTTACCTAGTGTTTATATTTAGAATTGGGGAAGTTAAAATTGCCTTTTGATGCCAAAAATGATAATTTGATGGGTTTTATGGGGGGTATACTTTTCTCTACGTTGACACATCCCCTGTAGGGGGGTAAGCCAGCTAGGAGACTTCAAAGCCAACATGGAGGAGTGNGGGGGGGGTGGGGATGGTAGAACTTACCTACCCCACAACATGAAAAGGATGATGATCTAACCTAGAGGAGGTTAATCCTCATCCCCAACATTGACCATCCCCCCTCAACATTGACATTCTTCTCCCGAGTGGAAGGGGGTTAACCAGTTAGGAGAGGAGGGGGTAAGATAGTATGGAGGGGTCAGAGAGCTAGGATGCATGGGGGGTGAACCGTACCGACCCCCCTAAACATGGAAGCTATTTTTAGCAATTTGGCAGCCAGTTTACATCCAATCATGTTAGCCATTATCAGCCAATTTGTCGCAAGAATCATGGCCATAACCCTATAAAAATCACACCTTGACACCATGTCAAGGTTCCATACTTTGGAAATTAAGTACTCTTGGCATTTTGGCATCCAAGAGCTCTTTATTTCTTAGTAAAAATGTAGCTTCTTGATGCCTATCAACATGGACCTCCTGTAACTTGTTACCTCATGTTACTTCCCCTTTTGGATATGTGAGCTTTGGGTGTCAATGTTAGCCCCTAGATCACTAAATCCCAACATGGCACACTTTGGCCACCTGAAACCTTGACATTTACATAATCCCTAGCATCAACCAATGTTACAGATCTAAGGAGGAGACAAATTAGGTTCTATAGCATCAAAAGTGGTAGAGATACTGGATCATGGAGTTGATTGTGGCTTCAACTGGCTCTGAACCCCTTTTTCCCACCTTTTGGGCACCTATTTTCTACACATCTTTGAACTCATTCTTTGTTCATTTAATGAAATTTATGATTTTAGATTACATGGAATTTCATATATAGTGTTATATTTTAGTGCATTATTTCATAGATTTTCATATTTTTTTTACTTTTGTTACACCCTTGTTTTGCATCCCCCTAAGTGCCTAGATGATCTACTGGACTGTCCAAGGCACCTTGAATTTCATTTTTTCTTATGGAGGCCCTAGGGGATTTGGAGTTGAGGTTGCATACAACTAAGAATCCTTGGTTTCTTCCAATGATCTAGATTTTCTGTTGCAATAGTTTCTTAGTGCTAGAAGGAGGGCCTCCACCCAAGTTCTTTGCCTAAATTAATCTCCAATTTTTTTTCCCTTTTTTCTACCACCAAGCCCCTAGTGTGGGTGTTTCCGCCTTGACAAAATTCACAACATTTGCTAAGAATTTTCTAATGCCAATGTGGATATCATATCCCCCCAGCATGGGTGTTTAGGTTCCGGTAAAATTTCATGGTAGTTGCTGGAAATTGTTAAAGCCAAGATGGGTGGGTGTTACCCCCCTAGACCACCAAAAGCCCCTTCCTATGAATTTTTTCCAATAGGGTCAACATTGCTAATTCTCAACTTCAAGAGTGAATAATGGAGGAGGCATCTTATACAGAGCCATCCATGTTGAATGGATTTGACATCGCCTATCGGAAAGCTAGGATGCAAGGATTATTTGAATCTATGGAGTTCAAAGTTTAGGAGTTCATCCTTAAAGGCTACACATCACCCATTGATAGCACAAAAAAAGTCATTAAGCCACAGAGAAAATGGACATAATAAGAAAAAGATAAGTTCATGTTCGATTATAAAGCAAAATGTTATTTATATTATTCTTCAAACAAATTTGAATTTAATAAAATATCTAGTTGTAAAATGCCCAAAGAAATTTGGGTAACTTTAGCAGCTACTTATGAGGGAACTTTAATAGTTCAGCAATCTAAACTCTTGGTTTTGCAAACTGAGTACAATAAGCTCAAAATGAGATATGTAGAGAAAATAAAAGATTATTTATCTAGATCAAATGATCTTGTTTTGGCTATTAGAGGTACTAGTAAAGATTTACCCAAAAGTAATGTCATATTTTAAATGATTAGAACTCTCTAACTGGAATTTAGACCAAAGGTCATAGCCATGGAGGAGATTAGAGACTTTGCTATTTTGAAATTTGAAGAGCTTAAAAGTGCTCTTATTGCTTATGAAATAAACCTCATAAGTGAATGCCTTATCCAAAAAAATCCATAGTCCTAAAATTAGCCTTATAAGAAAAGGAGCCTACTGAACAAGATACAGGTAGCAAAGAGAAGATAGCTCTTCTCCTAATAAGACTGCAAAGTATGATGGCAAGAAAAAGTAACAATTTCAATCAACAAGGATCCAATGAATTCATTGGTAACGAAAAAAGTAAGGAAAGAAATAGAACTTTTTCAAATTCTAACTTTGATTCCACTTCAATAGTATGTTGTGTATGTGGTGAAAGAGGCCATGTGGCCTTCAAATGTCCTAGTAATTGTAGGTTATAGTAGAGGGATAAAAATGATGAGAAGATGAATTAGACCAAGTTCTATATAGGTTGGGATGATGGAAAGTAAAATGTGGAAGAAGTGAATGATGATGCTCAAAATTCACACCTTCTCTATATGGGCCTTATAGATGATGATGTTGGCTTCTCAAATGATGAACTAAGTGAGAAAGAAAGGTTTGATTTGTTATGTAATGAATTAATATCTTTTCAAAATCTTTACAATAAGTTGAATAAGCAATTTAAGACAAAGATAATGAGATCTCGCTATTAAATATCAATTTACAATGTTACCAATGAACTCTTAGACCTAACGGCTAAGAATGAAAAACTAACCTTGTCTTATGAGTAGGCTAAAGTGGAAATTGTAGACATAAAACTTATGAATGAAAGGATGGTTAAAGGGAAAGAATCACTTTAGATGGTCTTAGGACAAGGAAGAATTCTACATGATAAGAGTGGGTTGGGATGTTGTACACAAGAAAAATCATCTACACAAACTCCATTTCAACCTAAGGCTACTCCAAAGATGGAAGAATCAATGGGCACTATATCTTATACTAGAGCAACTCCTAGGTATGATCACTTTAACTTCTATAGGAAAGTAAGATGTTATTATTGTCATAAATTTGGGCATAAGAAATGGGACTACAATTTAAAATATTATCACATGAGCACTTGGTCATATCACAAGACTCCTTGTTCTTATCTGAATGTGCCTAAAAAGGATTTTTTGTAGCTTAAAAGGAATACGCAAAAAAATCATAGGGGAGTCAAGAAAGATTGGACAACTCAAGAGAACAAGGGAGTTTGAAAAGCTAGAGAATCAAGAGGAAGGAACTTGAGAATGAGAAGGCACTATCTAGAAAATATTTGAAAGGTGGTCAAGCCTTGAAAATTGAAGAAGTTTGTGCAAGAAGAGAAACCTTGAAAGAGGAATCTCATTCTCTAGCACTCTAGGCATTTTAATTCTCAGTTGCAAGTAAGGTAATTCAAGGTAAGTTTTTATTTCCCTGCTTGCTAAATATCATGTCAGTATTTAATTTGGAAAGACTCAATTGGTTTGATGCGTGGGATGTTAGCATTAGTATTCTACAAGTTTTAAGATAAGTGCTTACAAGAGAAGAGATTTGATATTGTTAGAATATTTTAAATTATGGTATATCTTAAGAGCATAATATGATTAATCTTATAATTGAATTAAAGTTTGTGGTACTTGTAAACTTTTAAAAGTTTTATTGAAAAATCATCTTTTGAAATATTAGTTTCAAGTGATATCAAATCCTTGTAGAAATTTCATGAACTGATAAGCTTTTTACCTTGAGATATGGGCTTGTTCTAAAATCATAAAGTCAAATTTATTTTGTAAGATTTTTGCTATATGATAATTGAAGAATTTTAATTAGTATCTTCAATGCAATTCATGAATCTTCTAAGAAAAGTATCATTTCAAAAGTAATCATTATGAAGTACTATTAATAGGAGACTCTAGTCTCCACACTTGATCTTATCGTTGATTTGTAGGGACAATACTTTGATCAGAAATGAACAAGCTAATCCAAAAGGACCCAAAGGGAGCATTAGAATCTATAGATATGTAGAAGGAACCTATACCTAATCTAAGAGGCCATCAGTGTAGGGGGAATCTATTGAGGCTTATACCAAAAGGCACTCAAGTAGCAAAACTTCACATTTAAACTTACCCTTAGCTAAAAATGAGCAAGGGAGAGAATATTCATATGGTAATGTTATAAAAGAGGACATTTATCAACTCCTTATATAAAGATGAACTTTTATGGTGAAGTCTCCTGATTTTTATATGTTATATAAACTTACTTGTGAGCTCTATTTATTATCTGACCTTCTATATGTTGTGAATATATCTTGTTAAGTACCTAAGGCCCTTTTTGCAAATATGAATTGAGATGTACTAGAATAGGTGTTAATGATATCTTTTGGTAAGATATGAGGTATATCCATATGTTGTTATTGGCCTTTAACATGATTATCATATATTCATTTATTAATCTTCTTTTGGATAAAAAGTTGATTGGTTGTTTTTGATCTTTTGATATATTCAGCATGATTAGACTTAAAAGTTGAATATGCATGTTTTAAACTCTCTTGCCATGAACCTGCTATCAGATTATTGATCTTCATAAAATAATTTTGGATGATTCTAGAATCATGACAGGTAGATTACTGAAAGGCTTGAATTAGCTATGCTTCTTATTATGAATAAATGAAGTATCGCTCTTTATAAAAACTAGTTTTACTTCATTAGCCCTATGAAATTAATGAGATGTGTACTCTTCAACTAGTTCTCTTGCAAAATGATTTTATGTCATACACATTTATATC
The DNA here is from genome assembly GCA_015680685.1 of Gnetum montanum. Lineage (NCBI taxonomy): Eukaryota > Viridiplantae > Streptophyta > Gnetopsida > Gnetales > Gnetaceae > Gnetum > Gnetum montanum. The sequence goes on along the minus strand of MNCI01036180.1, from coordinate 24,813 downwards.
ATGAAACATTTTTGTAGGTGTTTAGATTCTTTTCGGTGCTATCCATACAGGAGGAGAGATTTATGTGATAATGATTATGCTTGTTATGAAATGGCTCTCCATAACTATATGTTTTTGTTCTAAAATGATATATCTTTATGATAGAGGTTTATATGCACCATCCTTTTTGTTCATGTCCAAAAAGTGGGTGAAGTAGGTTATGTATTAGAAAATTGTGATACAAACTAATCCATTTTCTTAAGTTTTGGAAATTACCAAAAAGAGCAACATTTTTGACCTTTGGTATGTCAAAACATTAAGGAAAATGGAGTGCAAGGATGTTTGTATGGTTGTGTGGTTTTTTTGTTTGTGGAACAAAGTACATGCAAAACCAATATGAGATGATAAGTAATGAGCTGGTGAGCTCAAAGGAAAAGGTCATTCACAAAGTCTCTAGAGAACATGCAAGAATTCAAAGAATGTGGATAAAGACAAAATAACTTACAAGAAAATTTAACATCATTGGAGCATGTGCAAGTGCAAGATCATGAACATGAAATGAAGAAATCAAAATGCAAAGGAAGAAAAGAAAGACATCTCTAAGAAACAACACACATCTTGGAAGAATTGAAGGCAACATAGGCAAAGACATCTCTACAAAATAGTAGATGCCTTTCATCATACAAAGGCATGTTTCACTAGACAAAGGTGTCTTTCCAGAATGAAGGCTAGCTATAGAAAGACGTCTTTCACAAAAAAAGACATTTTCCTAGAATAGAGGCTAGATGTAGAAAGATATCTTAGCGATGAAGAAGAAGTCTTCCATGATTGTTAATTATCTATTGCATGAGTTCAAATATGAATTTGGAAACATAGTGGCTATAAGAAGATATCATTCTTATTGGGAAAGATGCAATATTTTGTACAATCATTGTACTCATTGTTGTCCTCATTGTATTATCCTTTGTATGTTGTAAAGTGAGCTATGCCTCAAGTACAAGGTTCAACAAACTAAGTTGTATTTATTCCTTGTAATTATTTTTCTCTTTTGTTGCCCTAGGAGGTTGATGTGCTTCATGCAGGAAGGCATCTTGCTTGAGCTTTTTGGGATCTTGTGAGATTGAGTGTTTGTGTAGTGTCACAACACTCTGGAGTAGAGCTCAAGATTATAAAGGTCATGGGTGTGGATCCTAGAAGTTAAAGAGGGAGGGAGGGGGGGGGGGGGGGGGGGGATGAATAAGTTTCCCAAATCAAACCTTTAAAAAATACAAAGCACACACATGAATTTATATGGTTTTCCAACTTGGGTACTGCACACTCAAAGGGTAGATCACAAGTACACCTCCAAACTTTGTTGCTCTCAAAATGTGGTTGAAGGATCCACACCCTGTATAGTCTTCAAGCCCTGCTTTAGAGTGTCATACTGCAACACCAATCACTTAACCCTATAATGTCCTATTAGGACTGGAAATCTAGTTTCAAGGCTTCCACAACCTTTACAATCTTAATCCTTGCACTAGAGTGTTGTACTACAACACCAACAACTGAATCTTGTAGGATGCTGACAAGCTCAAGCACATCAAATCCATAGGGCAAGAGGAACAAGAATTACAAGGGAGAATTGCAACTTAGTTTGTTGATCCTTGTACAATTAGGTACATCACACTTTACAATGCCAAAATGATAAAACAATGAGGAGCAATAGAGAATTCAATGATTAAAAATGATTATACAATGAATACAATAGGGCTTACACATTTCCAAATTCATAATGTCTTCTTGTAGTTGTGGTGTTTCAAAATCCATCTTGAAACTCATGAAATAGCTAACTCATTGTCAATAATGATCATGGGAGACTTATTTCTTATGCCTAAGACATCTCTTAGAATTTACCTTCAATATTGGGAAGATTTCTTTGTTTCTAGAAAGATGTCTTTCTAAATTCTCTATCCTGGGAACTTGGTCTACATTCTATAAAGATGTCTTTGCCTCGTCAAAGATGTATTTGTTTGAGAAAGACATGTTGCTATTTCTAGAGGTGTCATTGTCCGATTTCACTCTAAATTTGCCCAAACTTCTGCTACTTCCCAAAGATGTCTTTCTTCACTTTCTTTACATGATGAATCCTTCATTCCTTATCCATAACCTTTCTTAATCCAACTTTTTATCTTTCAAGCACAACAACTACATAGACACACAAACAAACTTATTTTCCATTTATCTTAATGTTTTGACATAACAAAACCAAAATGTCCATAGTCTCCCCCTTTTTGGTAATATCCAAAACTTAAGAAAATGGGTTAGCCTTGTCCCAATTACTACCCAATAATAATGCACAATACTTCTTGTCCTTTTTTGACATAACCAAAAAGGTCAAACCAGTAGATATATATAAAAAAAATCATCATAAAAGTTATTCTGTAAAAAGCATAAAGACATAGAAATTCCTATGGTAGCTGGGGATAAGGATAAGCATGGAGGAATAGGTAAAAAGCATAAGGAAAAGCAATAGATCACATAGAGATAATTGGAAAACATACCATCCATTCATAACTATCCACAAACTATTTTACATCAAACTATCCAAAAGCATCTAGGAGTACAACTAACCACAGATTAATCACATATGTGCAAAGTCCAAAAGTTACATATGTGAAGGCCAAAAAATGTCACATCCTTTTTGATCACCAAAAGGAGAGAACAAAAAACCTACCAAGGCCTCAATCACTTACCTCAATATCATCCTTAGACTTAGAATCCACTACTACTTAAGATGAACGATCAGTCTCCTCCTCATCAACATCATTGTTGGTGCTCAAATGGCTAGAGTTCTAAGTGTCCTCATTAGAGGACTTAACCAATTGCACTGAAGCCTATCTAGAATGAATCTTCAATTGAAATTGAGAAAAAGCTGGTGGAGCTAGTGACTACTAAACTAGAACCCATTAGGACATGATCCCAAAGATGCTCTCCATAGCTCATTTCTCAAAAAAGCTAGGAGCATTAGCATGATATGGAGCAATGGAGGTAGGAGGGATTGGAAAATGGTGCTCTGGCTACTGTGTAGAAGCATGGTGCTCCCCTTGAACACTAGTTGGGAATGTCTCTAGCTCAGAATCTAACTTCATCCCTAAGTCATAAGTGCATGAGAAGCCTACTACCAAAGAATGGCATGAAGAAATAAGATCATCCTCCTTGCTATTAGAGATAGGAGGAGTGGTGACCTTCTCAAATACTTGTCCATTGAAGGGAGGAGGAATCCCACCTTTAGCCAAACTCTTACGCAAGTAAGAAAGGTTCCTCCCAAGCTTTCTAATGGCTTGGACAAAGGATCAAAATAATCTCATTAGAGAATAATTGATCTAAGATTTGGAGGATTTCAATCTTCTTAATTGTGGATAGGCTTCCTTCTTTTGCTTCAGAGGTCTGGTGTTGGTTTCTACATCTACTATATGAGAAGAACTCCTCTTCTTAGCGTATTCACTAAGACTTTGCTTGTCTTTAAGCAAACACAACTCTACTCTAGGATAGGTACACCTTTCTAGCAGATCAATAAGTTGATGAGGTAGGGGTGTCCAAGGATTCTCTCATTGGTATAGAGACTCAAAATATCTCAATAAAGTATGTCCTAGATCCAATGGTAATCTTGTAAGTAAGAAATACAATAAAAAAACTTAGGGTGGTAGCAAATAACTGTAACTATCTCCTTTCACTAGTATGTTATACAAAATAATAAGTGAATATGACCTCTATCAAATGTCATATCTCTCTCAAATAAAACGTTACAAAATTCATCATGAGCTATTGGAATTATACCATTGGTCTAAATGTCATGGATAGACTCTATGGTAATCCTAAAGACTTATAAACTAGAAATATCTAGAAGTGCATTTACAATTTAGGAGAGACTTCAACAAGAATCCCACCAAAAGTGGATGTGAATGCTCTCACAGTAGCAGTAGAAATGACAATATTATAATAGAATTCATGAATTAACACTTTATGAACAAGAAAATTCATAAAATAAAAGATGTCCACTTCATAAGCTTGAGATAATCCAATAGAGCTTGTTTTCTATGTAGTGGGAAATTAAGAGAATACTTAGAAACAATGGTAGTGGTCCTTGTAGTTTCAAACCTATGTTGAGTATGTGTACTACAAAACTAGGGCATGTATGAAGGCTACACATTGTTAGAACTTCCTCTTGCACATTCCTTGGGTGGATTTCTGGATGTAGCAACCTTCTTGTGGGTCATCTCTATCAAAATCACAATGAATGATGGAGCCATAGTCATCTCTGTGGGGTATATGTGGAAGAATATGACAAAAATGGAGTTTTATCTTTTATAGCTACAAGTAAATGAGGGCTTTGAACAAAAATCGAGATGTATTTTTTGAATGTTAAAAATACAGTAGATTTCTTTCATTTACAGAAGACATCTTCCCCGTGATGACAAAAAAATTAGAGAGACATCTTTGTTATTTCAAAACATCCATGCAGAGATGTCTTTAACTATGGAAATATGTCTTTTGTCAAAAAGTAGGATGAGATTTTGGAAGGTTGCTATTGCTCTATAGTCTTTAATAAACCTTGAGAACATAATGGAAAGCTTACCTTTTCCTACTTGTCATGATGTTAGAAGAAGATAAATTCAAAGAGCTAGTGAATGGATTTCTTATTTTGAGGAATCTCCTTTGAGTCAAACTTCCTAAATATCTAGAGCATTACTTCCTATTATAAATTTGTTGGTGAAGGTATCCTAATGCTTTTGGTCCTATCATTTAATTCTCCATTCCTTTTTAACAATGTTGTTTTGTTGAGTTAACTTCCAATCTTCTTTGTGATCCTACATGAAACCCTTTCTTAGTGAATTTTGATAAAACTGAGGAGTCTTGTGAGATGTCCATGTACTCATGTGATAAAACATTAAATTTCACTCCCATTGTTTATGCCCAATCTTATTGCAAAAATAACATGTAATTCTCATATTGAAAAAAATACTAGAAGAACCAAACCTTCAAGGAGTTTTTTATTAGATAAGAGCTTCCCTTGATGTAGTGTCCTTATTTCTTGGAGGTTTATTTTGGTGGGATGAAGGTTTTTTAGGTTCCTCTTCTTGATGGCAACATCCAAGTCCACTTTTGTCCGATGGACTTCTTCCTTGTCCTAGTACTATTTGAATAAACTCCTTTCATTTCATTAAGCATTCATTTATTAGTTTGACATCCACAACCCCCACTATGGCAAGTTTTAAAGATAAGGTTAACTTCTCATTCTCAGGCCTTAGATCTAAGAGTTGTTTATCAAGATCAAAAATAGTAAAATTTAACAAGGATATTTCATGTTCTGTACACTTAACTTGTTTATTTAACTTAGTACAAATATTTTAAAAATTCAAAAGTTCTTTACGTATTAAATCAAACCTCTCATTGTCATTTAGTTCATCATTTGATGAATCACCATCAGCGAGGGCCATGTAGATGAGTTGAGAATTTTTTGTAACTTCCTCCACTTCTTCTTCACTTTGTTTCTTATCATCCTAACTTATATAGAAGTTCTTCAATAGATTTTTTCTTGTATTACAACTTGAAGCTACTAGGATATTCACAGGTCATATGACCTCTACCTCCACACATCCAACATTCTATAGAAGAAAAATCTAAGTTATAGTTGAAAAAGTTATCTCTTTCTTTACCTTTAGGTTGATTGAATATTTATGGATATGCCCCTTTGTTCTTCCTAGCAATTAGTCATTGTAGCTTCCTTGTGAGAAAGGAAATCTCCTCTTCACTGCCCTCATCATGCTTAGTAAGTTCCTTCTCCTTCGAAGTAGTCTTTAAGCCAATGGGTCTTTCTTGAATAGGTCGTTTATGTATGAGATTCATTTTAAATGCGATGAGAGCACTTTGAAGCTCTTCAAATTTTAAAGTTGAGGAGTCTCTAATTTCTTCCATGGTCATGACTTTAGATATAAGCTTAGGTTGAAGAGTCATGATGATCTTAATAATTACATTGCTTTGAAGAAGATCCTTTCTTGTTCCTCTGATTGCATCATTAGCCCTAGAAAAATAATCCTTAATTTTCTCATATTCTCTCATCTTGGGTTTATCATATTCACTTTGAAAACTAAAAATTTCAATTTCTTACCAATATATGTTCCTTCATAAGTGGCTTCTAAAGTTTGACAAATTTCTTTGGCCATTTGACATTTTGCTATCCTATTAAATTTAGATTTATTCAATGTACAAAATAAACAATTTTTTGCTTTTGAATTAAACATGAACTTATCCTTTTCCTCTTGAGATCATTTGTTGTGAGGCTTGATGATGTCAGTGGTGCTATTGATGGGTGGAGCGTAGCCTTCCAAGATTGACTCCCAAACTTCAAAATCCATGGATTTTAAGAACCCTTGCATTCTGTGTTTCCAATAGGCAAAGTTAAATCCATTGAACATCGGTGGAATTGTGTAAGATATCCCTTCCATTGTTCACTGTTGAATTTAATGATGAAATAAAGAATACCAAGCTTGATACCACTTGTGGATCCTAGAACTTAGAAGGAGGGGGAGGGGATGAATAAGCTCCCCAAATAGAACCTTTAAAAAAAGAGCGCACACATGGATTTACATGGTTCACAACTTGGGTACTCTACACTTGAAGGGTAGATCATAAGCACATCTCTAGACTTTGTTTCTTTTAAAATGTGGTTGGAGGATCCACACCCTATATAGTCTTCAAGACCTGCTTCGAAGTGCTTGGAAATGTGATTTTAATGCTTGCAAAAACTTTAGAATCTTTAGCTTCGCACTAGAGTGTTGTCCTGTGGAACCAATAGCTCAATTCCTTAGGATCCCAACAAGCTCAAGCACATTAACCTCGTAGGGAAAAAAGAACAAGAATTACAAGGGATAATTGAAACTTAGTTTGCTAATCCTTGTACAATTAGGTACAACACACTTTACAATGCTAAAATGATAAAATAACAAGGAGCAATAGAGTATTCAATGATTATGAATAATTGTACAATGAATACAACAAGCCTTGCAGATTTTCCAATGCACATGAAGTATTCTTATAGCTACATTCTTTCTAAATCCATCTTGAAACTCATGCAATGGCTAACTAATGGTTAATAATAGTCATGGGAGATATCTCTCTCATGTTTGAGATGTCTCTTTGAATTTGTCTTCAATACCAAGAAGGTGTCTTTGTTTTCCAAAAGATGTCTTTCTAAAGTCTCCACCCTAGAAGACATATTTATCTTTTTGAAGATGTCTTTCTAAACTTGGTCTACATTCTATAAAGATGTATTTGCCTTATGAAAGATGCCTTTATCTGAAAAATACCTCTTTTTGTTTCTAAAGATGCCTTTGTCAAATTTCACTCTAATTTTATCAACACATCTACTACTTCCTAGAGATGTCTTACTTCACTTTCTTTCTTTCATTCCTTATCCATAACCTTGCTTAATCTAAGTTCTTGTCCTACAAGCACAACAATACACACACATACAAATGAATGTGTTTTCCATTTATCTTAATGTTTTGACATACAAAAATCAAAAGGTCCATAGTGGGATCCTAGAAACTAGATTCTAAGCTTATCAGGACCTTGTAGGGTTGAGTGGATTTGTTGTGTCGAATCACTTCGGAGCAAAGCTTAGAGCATGTACAGGGTGTGGTACCCTTCAAACCACATTTGAGAGCAACAAAGTCTAGAGGTGTGCTTGTGAACTACCATCCAAATATGGATTTCCCAAGTTGGGGAACTATGTTAAATTTGGTGTGTGTGCTTTGTCTAAATGAGTTTTAATTTGGGGGAACTTATTCATTTCCTTCCATCTAAGTTAACAATATTTAGTTCCTTCCTTTTTTTTAGTCATATTTTAGGTTGTCTTGAGTATTCTTGTAGGCTCTTGGGAGGTTGATTTTGCTACTACTTTTGGAGACTTTTGTAACTAGATTTTGGAAACTATTTGGCTGATTTAAGAGATAGTTTTCTCTAATTTTGTGAAAGGTGTTTAGCAACATCTTGAACTTGTAGTTTGAAGTTGATTTCTTGAGGCTACTAGCAAGAAAACAACTTGAACTTGAGGTATCTTCTCCATTTGAAAATTGATCAAGTTTAACTTGAATAGTGTATATTTCAAACCCTTATTGTACAAAATTTTTAGTATGTGTTTGAAGTTGTATTGGCTTAGAAAAGTGAAGATTATTTTATGAGGGCATGTGGGATTTCTTTTGAGTTGTGAGTCATGTATGGAGTTTTTCATATGTCTTGGATCTGATTTTTGGCATGCATGTTTTGGACTTATGAGGTAGCATTTTCTTTGTGTCATGCACATTTAGTATTTCATATTTTTGTCATCATTTTTTGAAAAGAAAATACCCCCATAATTCTATCCAAGGTTGGTGATCTATTGTGTGGGCTACAAGGGCTTAGTTCTTGGAGGTGCTTGATGGCATTAGGCCCCACCATTTTATCCAACCTTGGTGTTTTTCTTATCTGAGCTACAAGAGACTATAAGGTTGGAAAGACTTGGTGTATTATAGCTAGATGGCCAAAGGGTCCATTGAGTACTTATTTTAAAATTAAAAATAATCTAGGCATATTAAGGATTTTTGGGGTTTTTTGTTAAGTATGCATATTTTGTTTTGTTGATCATTTCTGGGTTAGTTTTGAGTGTTTTTAAGAGAGTTGCTGTGTACAAAATTATTGTTAATGGTCCTTTTTTCAAGCCTACATTTCTCTCAATCTGAAAACATGAGAGGCTCAAAAATTTATTATTGAAGATGTAAAAATTTGGAACCATGTTAATATATAATGATGTTCAAACTTAGAGCATATTAGATTTTATTGTTGTTTCTCCTTTGCATATTGCACATGAGCATATGGGATTTTGTTTGTTTTCTGCTCCAAAAAATTAGAATTTTGATTATTCAACAATGCCTAGCCCTAGTATAGAGACTTTCTTTCTTTCTTTTCTTTTATTATTATCTAGAATTTACTATTTTTGATTTCTTAGTTAATGGTAAAAATGGAAATGTCAACCATAACACATAGAATCTGCTTCTAATTCTCTCCTTTCTAAAAATAATTTAGAAACTATCTACTCTCTATTTTACCATGAAAAATTGGGATTGTTACTATCATCATCATCATTATTTTTATGGTTGATAATATATTTCCTAAGATCCTATCTCATAATTATTTATATTGCAAAGCTTGAAAGATACCTTAGATTGAGAGAAAAAAAATAAAAATAAAAAACAAAAAAAAAAAACCTTGTTAAATCCTAACTTCAATGAATTGTGTGGATTATAATTTTAGATTTATTTTTAGGCTCTTCATATCCGTTAAACATAGATATGATTACTAAAATCATAGCCCTTACTTTCAGACTTTATTTACTTGAATGCCTAAAAATGGAGGAAAGCATTGGCTAATTCTCCCATGAAAAATAAATCTTAACTATTGTAACTCTCTTCATTGTATGATGTGAGCTAGTTAGTATATGATATTTAAAATACAAATGAGATGCATAGTTACTTCATTTGTATGATGGAATTATTGCATCTTGGAAGCCTAGAAGTCTCCTTAGAGTAAGTCTTTCATTACATGAATGTTTTGTACATTTTTTCATAGTTAGATTTACCTATAATGTAAAGTAACTATTGTTTATTTATTTTTTCTTCAATATACTAACTCGATTTACTTATCAGTAATTATATTTTTTCATTTTTGTAAAAGAAGAGAAAGAAAATATATGTGTGATCATGTATTTTCTTTCCATAAAATTAACCCACATGAATTATGATTAGAAGCCCTTTGGGCCTTAGGATAGGCAATTCACCTAAACTTATAACTAGTAATTAGGTAGATGATGCATTTGATTATTGTGTATTGTGTGAAGCAGGTAGTATTTCTAGGAATCATTACCTAATCATTTTAATAATAATATATTCATCCCCATACCTTGAATTGATGGGTCACATTGTTTATTTATTTTGCATATACTCTACCTTGGATGTGGAGATAAGTACCACTATCCAACTCTACTAGTACATATGCTTACTTCGGCTTAATATCCTAAGGCATTGGACCCAATTGTGTTGAGTTGCACAATACTCAATGGTTTAGAATGATGCAAGTACCATTTTTAAGTGTGTACCCACCTCAAATATGATCCCTCGTCACCTATCTTGGGGGTATATTAAGGTGTAGTCCAAAAATTATGGTTGATCCAAGCCTTGTTTATGTAATTCAGAATCTAAAGATAACCTAACTCATAGTTGGATGGTGATTGAATTCTTTAAGTTGGATGACCCTCAATGTGGGAATATAATGTCCTATTGCTTGTTTAAAGTTGTTGAAACCTATATATTTTTTATTTAGAACCATTGTTTGAAGCCTATTATAGATTAAATGATCTTGTACAATGGAAACATAAATACCAATTTGTAATGTTCCAACAAACTATCATATACCTTCATAAAGAAAAATGTAAAAACTAAATCATAATAAAATATACTACATATTCCCTTGTAGTTCACATATCTACTTCAAACTTTGCAATTCTTTCACACTGTGCATTAAGATCTTCTCCCTACATTTTGCTGCAAGTTTGTCATGTTGCAGACAATCACTTCTTATGAATGGGATTCAAATCTGTTTTACAGTTTCTCTAAGAATTAATTTGGAAACTCTTTTGGTTTTGCAATTTCTCTAATTTGATGATTTGAAAGAAAATTGTGATTTTGCAGTATTCGCAAAATGACGTTTTCCATTTAATGATTCCAAATGAATTTGTTATTGAAAATTTTGGAGAATTACTTTTTAGATCATTAGGGTTAGAAGAATATATAGGGGCTTTTTTGTCAAAATTTTCAAAGAAATATTTTTGGGAATTTTGTGATTTTGCAATTTTTGATTTGATGATTTTGAAGAAATTGGGGTTTTACTTTAATAATATGAAACGAAAAAAATTACTGTTGAAATTTGTATGATCTAATTTTTAAGCATCTATTTATTTTGTAGATTTTTTTAGAAATATCATATAATGACTTCTATATGAAAATTGCTATGATATGAGAATGATATGAATTTTTCATTTTTATTGCCATGTTTTACAAATTTTTGCAATCTCATAAATTTGGGGATTCTGCAATTTTTAATTTGATGAATACGAAGAAAATTAGGTCTTTATAGCATGCACAAACTAATGTTTTTTGTTTAACAATTTCAAATAAAATTGCCATTGAAATTTATACAATCTAAATTTTCAACCTTGATTTGTTTTGTGGATTTGTTTTCTTTTATTGAAAATTTCATATAATGACTTCCATATGAAACTTTCTTAAAAAAAAAAAAAAAACCTTTTAGGAAAAAGTATATTCTCACAATGAAAAAAAAATATTTACAAATAAATGAAAGGTAGAAACCATCCCTAGGGACCACAGAGCTAAGGAGGCACCCCTGAAGACCAAAATTCCCCCTACTACATGCCCTTAGTAGTAGTGCCAAAACAAACCCTATAAACCTGCAAAGTAACCTAGATACAAAATAATATTAAAATAAGAAAAAAGAAACAAAAGAAAGAATAGCTAAAGGCCATAACCCTATCCAGTGACCAAACACAACAAAATGCAGAAACAACACAAGAAACCGAAACTTAAGGGTGTCAAGGCATTTGATCATAGTGATAATGCGGAGATACTCTTAAGGGGGTATTTGGTTTGTGTGTATCGTGTCTTAGAAGCATTTTGTCAATACAAAGTCTAGTGTTTGCATAGTAAATAAAGCTCATGGTTCTCCCTTGTTTTACATTTGATGACTTAAATATTAAAATAATAAAAATATTTAGTTAATTTTTGTTTCAAAAACTTGTGATGATTTTTTCCTTATCCAAGGAGTTCAAAACTATGTAGCATGGTGTTGGGCCATCAAAGTTATCATGAAGAATCATTTATTGCTTTTTGTAGTGATGTTGCACCTGTCCTATAAGGGATCGCGACAAGAGTATTGTGTGAGGGATTGTGATGCATGTGTTTTTATTTTTATTTTATTTTTTATACTTATAAAATCTGTGAAAATCATAAAATAAAAAATTATAAATATTTTCTTTATTCCATACTATGGCAACATGGGCTTTTTATTGTATCATATGTATTATAATCTATTTTATATTTATTGAATGCAACAATATACGTGAGTGTTCTTGGCAATCTACTTGATGTTATCGTCAAAGCTTATGACTAGATTCCGTTGCATCTTGTATGATAAATTCCATTGATCATAACTAGCTTAGTTATATATATTTATAATATATATCTATAAATTGGCCGATAGAATCTTATAAGATTACAAGTAAAAAGTTCTTTGAGTAAAAAATTTCACGACTTCTGGATGAAGAACAAGATTTAAAAACCCAAATTTTCATGCCTTCTGGACGAAGAACAAGAGTTTTGTACCTTATTTTTCCTAAGGATGGCCTTTTTGAAAAAAAAATTCCATGAAAAAGTGTATGCTCTCACCTTCAGCCGAATTTATGCTCTCACTTTCAAGAGATAGAAATATTATAAGACCATGGAATGCTTTATTAAATGATCATAAACATGTTGTAATATAGCAAAAATGATCAATGTACAAACTTGCGTAATTGAAAATGTATAGTTACAAATGATGACATTCAAAATGGTAAAAAATTAGTTGATAGAAAAGAATGAGATCATTCTTCATTAGATTTAATGCGTTCCTCTTCATCCAATCTACTTTGAAGGTGCGAAGCCTTAAATATCTTGATATATCTTTCTTTGGAGATTGGAGGGAACTCTATAAACATCATTGATGAAAGAGGAGTCAATGTATCTACAAGGGATGCCTCACCCTTAGACCCCTCATGATCTAAGATAAGGTTTGTCAAGGCACCACACCAAAACTATCCAATCTTGGTTGCGTACATACTTGTGATCATTGGATAAATATAAAGAGGACTAAGAATGGAAGAAATAGGAGAAAGTCATAGTGCTAGCTTGGTACTGCCAAGTTAGAATAGATTTTCTAACACTTAAGTGCCACTCAAGGGCACATTAGATTGTTCCATGGTCCTTGAACCATAGGGAGGAACCAGAAGAACCTTTGCCCTACCCTAGGACCTCTCTCCCATTTCAGCTCTCTTTTAAGCATGTTTGGCTTTAAATTACACATAATAAAGCTTGATTATAATGATGTCAAACACAGTAATTTTTTTTAAAAAAGAGATTGTGAGTTTGATAGTTGTCTCTTTTTATAACTGTGATGATAAGCAACGCAATAGTAGAGAAATAAATACAAGGGGGATTGAGTATGGGCAGAATGATCCGAGTTTTTGAATACAAGGTAAAACTAAATGTGGAGAAAAAATAAATCGAGCAGAGAGAAAAAAAATGTGAGTAAAGGTTGTCACTAGAGCAGCAACATAGAAAACACATAAGCATTGGGGCTAGACCAATCAATGCTAGTTTCCTTTTTAAAGTGGGACAGTACTTGTATTAATAAAGCAACTACAGAACAAAACAACATCGGTGGGCTGTACAAATCAACTGAATTCGCATTGTGAGTAGGGGTTAAGTTACCAAAGCAAGAGTGAGAAAGGGAAAAACAACAAACAAAGCAAGGAGAAACAAATTAGCGCAACAAAAAATGGAAATGTACCGCGTCAAAATTTATGCCATGGTCAGCAATCAGCCTCCTTGGAATACATTAAATCAAACCATAATGTACAGAATTAATTGCCTGCTGAAAATGTCAAACAGCATTGTGTGCGTTTACACTTCTCACATTTGTTTACATCTCTAAGAAATTTTCGAGCAATTTACACTGTTCACACTCGTTTGTTTCTCCAAAGAATTTCTTGAAAATTTACACGGATCACACTTCTTCGCTTTCCTTTACTTTTATGTCTTGTTGGATATGTAATAGTCTAGAGGTATTGCAACAAAGCAAAATTGCCAAAAAGCGTAAGAGTGAGAAGAGTTGAGATTTTTGCAGTGGAGAATGGAGAGTAGGGTTCATGCACATGTAGTATTCTGCAGTAGTTGCAGAGAAAGAAGTAGTTGCTAGCATATGATTCCACACAGGGAAAATTTTGTCTCGCATAATCTATGACTTGATTGGTTGCTTTTCTCATTGCTTTATCTATTCCACGTCAAAACGGTCATCACGTCAATGCACTAAAATCCACCCACGCTGTTTCAGTTGGTGATGAGCACATTCAGTGGCCTTTCATGGAACCTTAGGACATTATTCCAAAGTATTTATGCAAAGTAAACTTTCTGGTGCTAGGAAATACAAATTCCACAACTTGAGAGCCTTTCTACAATTTTATCTGGCAAGTTGAGAGATCCTTTCCACCATTTTATTTGTCGCAATGCGAGGACTTGTGTGATGAAAAATTTCGCCGTCACATCAACGCATTGCTCATGCTGCGCCGCTGGTGACTCTCAATCAAACGCAGGTTTGAATCCAAAAAGCTGCACTCCATCGTGAATGCCGCGTCTTCTTAACGCAAGCTTTCGTGCACTTGGCCAAAACGGAAGAAAAAATGGATGCAAACGCGGTGGCATCGGCTCTGGAGGTTGTCATGTTTTCATTCTCATTTCTTTTCATGCCGGTGCAAGGGCAGAAGCTAGGGTTTGAGTGTAGTGCGGCGATGAAGGAAAAATTGTGCTGATCTCCACCTCTGGTCGCGGATGCAGTCGCAGCCGCAACCGCAGTCAAGGCCATGGCTCTGGCAGATCTGCTGGTCATGTTCGTAGCAGAGGCCATGGTTCTAACAGATCTAATTGGGTGATTGGCTTATTCATGGCATAAGTAATTCAGGTTGGGTTGTCATTTGCAGCAGCACCTATGTCATCAACATCTGGTGCTTCACCACTGCTGTCACACAAACAGCCATGATAGAAACAAAGAAAATCGTCGCTACGGAGAACTCACAGACCAATCTGCAACACGTCATGCCGTCCCTCCTGTAGTGCCATTCCTCGCACTTTTACACAAGGAAGGCGCCAAGTCTACACTCGCCAAATAGCTCCAGAACATGGAAAAATTTTCTTTCTTACGGAAGACAGTAGAATCTGGGCCAAAATTCCACCGCAGCAAAATCTGGGTCAAAATTCCACCATAGCAATAGGACGCTTTCAGGGAATAATCTCTCTTCCAATATTCCCGCACGCTGCACCATGCCATGTCTCTAACGGGTCTGCAGTCATTTGCAACTTTCCATCTCTTCTTTTCACCTACGTGGATGATGAACCTGTCATGCATGCCATCCTTTCCACCGGACTTGCGGAAGGCAAATTGCAGATTCTCTGCAACACCGAGCCTGCGCTAAAATAGCAACGTAGAAAAAAGAAAGGTTGCTAAATTCAAGCTCTCAGACAATGTCAGATGTTACGGTGCTTCCTGAAGGTTGAGATCTCTGATTTTGTAGTTTCCATTAACATCCATTGTCATGTTTCCATGTTCAGGCATTCGGTCCTCAGATGAAGTCATACGTTGGGTCCTATATCATAGTTGCTGTTCACCATCAAGAACATGGATTTCATAGACGCGTGATCGTGGTCTCTCTCTACTGGCGTCAACAGCCACTTCAATGTTGGAGTTAGGCTGTAGCGTGTGATGCCGTAGTCAACTGCGTCCTTCTCTGCAGAGAAGAAACGTTGTGCCACATGGAATTGCATGATGCAATTGAGAACGTCTAGATCTAGGGGATTCTTGCTCTGTAGGCGCTGCCCGATTTCTGCAAGCGTTACCTTGGCGTTCCGACCCTTCGCCGCAAGAATATCTAGAATGCCCAGCTTTAAGACTACCGTCGCCATGAACGTTTCTACAAATTCAAAAATGAATCGCCATGAAGCCTTCTGACCTTCTACTTCCTCCTCCTTGCTTGCAGAGTAGGGGCGTAGAAATGGATTCTAGAATTCCATATATACTGGAGTATCATATATATTAGTGTATGCGAACAGAAGCATAACCTGGCCATGGATTCTAGAATTTTGTGTTGTTCAATGCTTCTGCGTTTCTATTCGCTGCTCTACACTCGGATTTAAGGGCAACGCTATGCATCTGCCAGTGTCGGCCTTTCCCATGTACATCTCGTGAACTTTGTACACCACTGTGCATCTTGTGACCTTTGTACACCACTTTGTAGCACCGTGGTATGGCTGCCACATCATTTGCGGACCGTGAATCTTATTGGAGATATTTACGTCCCTCTCATGTTGATGGCCATGGCATATTGGCATTATAGACTGTGAAACATCGTGACATGGCTACTAAAGATCTTGCAGCAGAGCAAAAACTGTGAAGAGGGGAGGAGGCCGCAGCTCTAACAGATCTGCTGGTCATGGTTGTAGCAGAGGCCGCGGTTCTAACACGGGTTTCAGCTGTAGTGTTATGCACAAAGTTGGGTTACTGAAATGGCCTGTCTGGAATATTAGTTACACGTCAGCGTTATTCACAAAGTTGCATTACCGAAATAGCCTATCTAGAATTGTACACGTCAGCGTTCCACGTCAGTCTTATTCACAAAGTTGTGTTACTGAAATGGCCTGTCTAGAATTTTAGTTACACGTCAGCGTTGTGCACAAAGTTGCATTACCGAAATGGGCTGTGGGAAAGTCAACGTTGGTCAGTGTTATGCACAAAAGATTAGCGTTACCGAATTATGAATGGTAATGGCCTATTAGCCAACAAACAAACTAGTGAGACCAGTATTATTGGCACTATTAGCAAGAAAGACATTGGTGAATTGTGTTGAAATACTTATACATTCATAAATTTTCCTTTTATAAGTTATTTATTTTATAGGAATTAAAGGATCAAAGAAATCATGATAGAATTAAGCAATGAGAATAGATTGAAGTAGAAACATCAATTGGATCAAATGACTTTCAAAAATATGGTGAATGAAAGAACACCTCTTGTCATGCTAAAATTTCATTAAGAAAAACTAGGAAAATGGCATGATGTGCATGGATGATTTTACAAAGAACTTAGAGAAGTTGCACCTGTCACCTTTGATGAGGCTTTGTTCAATCAAGGCTTCATTAAGGATTTGGAAAATTATGAATTCATATCATCCTAACAATTAGAGTATCCAACTTATAAAAATATAAAAGCTTTGTGATATGACTATGGAGTAAGAGTATGAGTGCATACATGGTAGGAAGTAGGTAATACCTTCTCTTAGACACTTTCATTCTTATAACATGAATGATTCTAAGATAAGGAGGTCCATGCATCTTTATCCATGGGATATAAGCTATACTTATGATGATTTGAAGTAGTCCATCATCCCACATTTTTCTTACCTTCATTTGGATGGAGGTGTTGATGACTTTAAATGAGCCAGGGTCAAATTCATGAAGTGATTTTCTATTCATTTGAAAGCATTGAGAAGAGAATAATTCAAAAGGTTGATATGATAGACATTCGCACATTTGGTGGGAAGTTGAATGATGATTCATATCTTTATGTTCAAACATTTGTCATCACTTATGACCTACAAGGTTTGAATAATGAGTGGCAAAAACTTCATTTGTTTCCCCACACACTTACTGATCATGCTAAAATTTGGTATCAAGCTCTTCTAGCCAATTCCATCTCTTCTTTTGTAGACATGTTAAGAGATTTTAATGTCAAATTTCAATCTTATGCCCAAGTTGCAAACCTTGAAAAGAAGATAGCAAGATGAAAGCAAGATAGTAATGAATCAGTAAATGTGTGTTTATAATGGTACAATTGCATGCTCAATGAATGTCCAAATCATGGGTTCGACAAACATGACCAATTAATGCACTTGGTAGAAGGACTATGGTCACAAAATTATGAAGGCTTAGATATGTATGTCATGAGTAATCTATACCATAGGTTAGTGACTTATATTATTGTTGTGTTAGATCTTGTAGCTAAATTAGAAGGTGAATGACATAAGCATATCAATATAGATGAATTTAACATAAATTCCCAACATAGGAAAAATATAAAGAATGTTGAATATAAGATTCAATCTTCTAATGTTATTGAAGCCCCTATGCAAGAAAGCATGAGAACAAAAAAAAAAACACAAAACAAAACAAAATACAAAAAAATACTTTGGCAAATCTTGTCAATGTTGTTGATAAGGTTTGAGATGTATTAAATTAAAAGATGACAATAGGTCTCAAGGATTTGAAAAATAAAGTTTTTAAATTAGTTGTGAAGGCTGTTACACCACAAGGTAGATGTGATCAAAGTAAAAAAAAAGGGTAAGAGGCCTTACCATGATCAAATTTCTTATCCTTGTGATTCATTCTTTTAGCCACAACTTTAATAAGGGATGGAATCTTATCCTTAGAAATTGGCACTTATAGTGCTTCCTCTACATCGCAAAAATCATCCTCCTTTCTACCATAAAACTTAGTTGGCTATGAACCAAATACCTCATGAAATGTCACATCAATATTGATCATATTCACCACAACTATGTTAGTAGTTACTAGTTCGGTAATGTCCATCCTGACCCCCAATACCATTACAAGAGGGAATTTTAAATCAACTATAGTGGAAACATGTCTAGTTCTTTAATTCAAGGGCCTACCCTCATTTTTTATCATCATATACTAATGGGAAGAATCATAATCTTCATGTTACTTCCATGGCACAAAATTCATCACCTCATAGATGAAAGCATTTTCATAAGAGAAAGAAGAATATAATTATTTGTGAAGATTCATACTAATTCCTTTTCTCATCATTATCTTTAAAGAAAAAAGAGTAAGTAGAGTATGCTTCTGAAAAACAAGTTCAACATCCAAAATGCTAAGAAGCATCTTAATTACCTCATCAATTTGGTGGTGTTGATAAAAATGGAGGTTGTTAGGTGATAACATTGAATTTAATCATGTGGGAAGATTCCTCCACATAGTGGCTTCAATGGTAGAGTATGGCTCACCTATTTGGTATGCATTTCTTTGTGCATATATTTTTTAAAACTAATGATATATCACTCCACGTTTTTTTATTCATTTGATTTGGTGTGATGTTATATGTACATTTTGAGCATATAGATCTCTCAATTTTAGCTTGATATTTTCCTTAGTGTGACTCTTTGTGTGTAATTATTTTTGATATTAATGATTAATCAATTTTGATTTATATATTCTTTTAAGTATATTTCATGTAAACATAGAAAAATCAATTAATGTGCTTAATTAATGCTCACCTAATAAGCCTGTGGTGAAAGGGTGAGTTACAAATGTGATAATGATGCAAGAATGCATACAAGTCTAAAGTGGAGCCTCAATTAGTGGAATGTTCATTTAATGAAATTCATCCATCCACTCTTCCTCTATTCATCACTAGTGAACTAGGCTCACATTCAATAGGTAGCTAGAACTTATACTACAAGTTGTTAAATCTAATGCTATTGAAACTATGGGTAGGTGGTGGATCCACAACTTAGTGTGTGAGCTCCAAAATTCTAAAAGAGTTCTTGGTTACTAGTAAAGAAAGAGTGTCTCATCAAAACTCCTTATGATGACTAGATGGGTGTACTTAGTGTGATTGGGTCAAGGCGCATGTGCTTGCCATGCCTAGCTACCATAGTCCGAAGAGGTTCATGATCTTATGGACTTATGCATGCAATGCGGTGAGGGATGAATTCTTATGTTCATGTAAGTAAAAGACTTCATGTAGTAATCTAGCATTCCAATCATTCCCATGATTCGAATGCACCATTTGAAATTCCTCTTCTCATGAAAGAAGAGATGAAAAAATGTATGGAAATATATATTGACAAAGAAAAAAATAAAGATAAAAAAATTAAGAAGAAGATATTATAAGAATAATGATATGTATTTAGTCCACACAAATTGGTATTTCTAGCATCCTAGGATTATCTTATAATTACTCAACCAAGATTAAGATGGAACGTTGAACTAATGCTTATGCAAAACATTCATGATATCAATTAGTCTACTTATCTTATGTTCAATCTATTGCCTAGATCACTTAGCCCTAAAATTTAATGGTCCAAGACAACCTCTTGCTCATCCCTCCTCATGGCCATGAAGGGTTTGAAGTGTCTATCTTAGTGAATACCAATAACATCAAGTGCTTCTTCCACATAAATCCTAAATCCATTTTTTATAGTTGTAATTACTATTGGGATTGAAACTAGTTGGAACATCTAGAGGGATCGATAAGGTATTTTTGGTAAAGTTGAATTTGTAGAACCTACTATGCATATGTGCATAGATGGCGGAAAAACAAATTAGAATCTCAACTTCTAGTTGATTTGTAATGTGTTGCATTGGTTTAGTTTTGTCAATGATTAGACCATGGAACAATCAAGTTTAGGTGACACTGGTAGTGATAGGTGTAACCTTGCACTTCAAAAGGAAACCTATAGATATATCTCTACTGATGGGATGCGATATCACATCCGTCTCGATATTGCATCCCCTGCGATATCGTGTACGCGATATTGCATCTTCCCCTGCGATATCACGTACGTGATATCACAGTTCGTCACAATGTTTATAAATAAGAAGCGGCTCTGCCTTATTTCAGTATTAGGAGTTAGGAGTAGTAAAGCTCTGGTAGTTTGATCCCTCTAGAGATAGATTATTTTTCCTATGTCTTCCCGCAATGTGTTGAATGTAATTATATGGCATCCTTTATTCGAGTGTGATGTACTTGGACACACACATGACTAGAAATAAAGATTGAGATTACTTCATCATTGCAGCATTCACTTTGTTGTTTATTTATTTATTTAGTTGTTATTTATTGCTTTCTTAATTAGTCTCTCTCACCCTTATCTACTAGAACGCAGAATGAGTACGACTTGATTACTAGTATTTAAGTGTGATTACTTGGTAGCCCAGTGGTGTACCTAGGATTTGCACTTGGTAATCCTAGTGGTAGTTGTGCATGAAGTCCAAGATGTGTACGGATGATCAAGGAATAGATGCTCATCGCACTTAGGATAGATTAGATTCTCTTACCCTTTTCTCTCTTAGTTTATCTTAGTTAATATTATCTTCCATTGCTTCAGGAGTAGCATTAGATTAGGAACACATCATACACCTCACTTTGGACTAAACCATACGTGAAAAATATAATATTAGTCTAGGTGGAAAGACAACGAACTTCGATCTAAGGCTAACTATCTAGGTGCCACAACTAGTTCGTCTATGGAGTTTGACCGAATCGATCATGAGAACACTCGTATTCATACGGTTGAGTGTAGGGGTACCTCGCCACTCATCACCTACTATGTGAATGAGTAGCAATGAAGGGATGCAATAGTGGATCTCTTATGGGATGTAGGACATGCTCACATGTTCCCATGAGATAATTGAATTATTGGTTGGGGATCTGATGATTTTGCACTCCTACCTTCTATTTTTTGTCCTTCATTCATTATCCATGTCTGTCATTTCATTCTTTTCCATTGTTGTATGTGGTAAGAAGTTGATTAGGTAAAGTAGAGGATGAGATTTTTCTACCCAAGGAGATGAACTCATGTTTCATGTTGATATCTTGCTAGTTGTTGGGAATCCATAGATGTTCCAATAATGAGTTTTACAAGAGCAAGAAAGAAAGGTATTTTATATAAAGAGAACTCACTTGTGAATCCTTGGTGACTTGGCATGATGAGTAAGTGAGCTCAAGCTTATCTTCCAATGATGGTGGTGATTTCATGACATAGAACACTTGATTGATCATGTACTTGTATGAGTGTCAATTTTACAAGCTTCAAAATTTGATCAAAACAAACTATTCCCATTTTACCTCACTTGCACCTATCTATTTGTCTTGGAGTATGTTATTTATCTATTATTTCACTAACCCCTTTTTCTTGGTTCTTGAATCATGGGAATTAGAAGATTTAACATTATGATATGAATCCCATTGATTTTATGGCTTGTTTGGTTTAATTCTTGGTTGGATTTATGATATTTTATTGAGCATTTCTTCTTCTTGTTCTTCCCATTTGCATTATTCATGTGGTTCAAGCCAAGTGTCTTATAACTTAGTCATGGAGGAGAGACATTGATTCAAGTATCTACTTTGTACTTTTGATGATTATTTAAATTATTTTCATCTTATTTTTACTTACCCATGCATGTGTTGACTCCATAGTTTTGATTATGTTTCTCTCATGTCCCCAAGGGTTATATTTATCATTTTTTCGATGGCCACTTTTTGCATTGGTAATATAATGCCGTGGAAATCACACTTGGTTTTTGGCATTTTCATAGCTTCTATTTCTTAGGTGAGATCTCATTCCTTAATCTATGAGTTGACATTTAAGCCACTGAACTTATAAGAAGAGGAGCAAAAACATCAATCATTGGATCCAACACCTATACGTGAGAAACCTCTCTCAAGAGAGAGATTTGAAGGTAGATAGTTATGGTCTTGATCTTGTGGGTTAAGCAAATCTCCTACAAGATCTTTTAAATGACTATCAAAGGAGTTGGAAGAAGATGATTTGAAGATGGATGATGTGCAACAAATATCCATCCATGAGGCCAGTGTAATAGACCTTGAGGCATAGCTATAGATATTTCACATGTATGCATCCTACACTTTTGGCTTCTTTTGATTTCATGCAAGCATGCTAGGGGAACTCTATCTTAAGCCTTCATTTCCTAGCACTTCTTACTAAGGTGGTATGCATTGTAA
This sequence comes from Gnetum montanum, assembly GCA_015680685.1. Classification (NCBI taxonomy): domain Eukaryota; kingdom Viridiplantae; phylum Streptophyta; class Gnetopsida; order Gnetales; family Gnetaceae; genus Gnetum; species Gnetum montanum. The sequence continues at coordinate 2,118 of MNCI01036180.1, read as the reverse complement.
CATAGTCATGTTCTATATTATACATTTGTAATTCCTCCATATTGATCTTGTCATGTGTTTGGTCCCTATTTTGGGATTTTCTTTACTTAGTCATAGGGGAATGATAAGGCATCTAGTGACATTTGTATGTCAGTTGTAAGCCTTGGACTTGGGAAGTATTTCATGTTCTTTATTTGTGATTTTCAAGCATATGGTTGAGGTTTCTACCTCCCAAGTTTTCATCATAGCCTTCTATATTACACTTCTAGGTTCAGCGCATGTTTTAAACTTCCTAGGGTGTTTTTGGTTTCTCTCATGCACTCTAGGAACCTTCCAACATGTTTTCTAATGTTTTAGCTTTCATATAGAATTGGCTAGAAAAGTGTGCTAGGAGGATTTCTGATGACTTCTTTGCATTAGAACACCTCTTCCATCAGTGCAACTGTATTGATGCACCTCCTAGAAGGCTTGGTTTGATCCATTTTCCCTTGGGGTACCTTCAATGTATTTCGAGGTTGCCTAGGCTATGCTAACGGACTTCCATTGATACTTGGATACTAGTAAACCTTTGTTATTATGTTGTAAAAAATACACAAACATGGGATGAACTCTCATATACATCACAAGCATAATTTCATTTTCATTTGGATACTGACATCCAGTTAGTATGAAGAGCTCTTTCTCCATTGGGTAAGTTATTTTCTTACCATTTGTGTGTGCGTTTTGAGTCATTACTTTTACAAGTACATTGAACATTGTCAAAGTACTACCTTGCTTACATAGCCTATAACCATTTGGTCAATGTAGAGTGTAGTGTTTGCATAGTAAATAAAGTGCATGGTTCTCCCTTTTTTTACCATTGATGCCTTAAATATTAAAATACTAAAAATATTTATTTAATTTTTATTTCATCAAGCTATGATGATTTGTTCCTTATCCAAGGAGGTCATAACTATGTGGCATGGTGTTGGGCTATTGAAGTTATGACTAAGAACCATTTATTGCTTTTTATAATGGTGTTGCACTTGTCCTATAAAGTATTATGACAAGAGCATTATGTCTGTTCCCAAGAGGGATTTTGATGCATGTGTGTTTATATTTATTTTATTTTTATACTTATAAAATCCATAAAAATTATAAAATTATAAATTATAAATTTTGTATCTATTCCTTACTATGCTAACATGGGATTTTTCTTGTATCATGTGTACTATAGTCTATTTTATATTTATTGAACATAAAAATATACATGAGTATCCTTAGCAATCCACTCAACATTGTCTTTAAAGCTTATGATTAGATTTCAGTGCATTTTGTATGATAAATTCAATTGGTCAAAATCAACAAAATCCTTATTAGTTGAAAATACAATATTAAAGAAGATGAAAAGTGGAAATAATAAAAAATTAAATATTTAAAAGAATTGAAAGTAATATTTATTTCATCAAAACTAATTAAGTGCATCATGGTATGGCCTTAAATTTATAGAGAATGATTAGGGTTATACTAGGGGACATTAAAAAGAGATTTCCCATTATAAAAACTAATTAATTTAGAAGAAAACATGAGGAATTGGAACCAAAATAAAGTACATCCACCAATTAATTTTGTTTAAAAGTAAAATAAGATGATGAAATAACTTTTATCTCTAGGTGGATGAGTGAGACAACATGAACTTCAAGTCTTCTATCTTCTTGGCTTCATGCTTGCTTTGTATAATAATTATAATGTTACAAAATTTCCATGATATTTGAAGATAAAAAGAGCACAAAAAAGAGAGAAAGAAGCCTTAAGCCTTTATATTTTGGCCAAAAAATTTCATTTTTCTTTTTTTTAAAATTAGCAGTTTTGTAATAGATAATTTCGGCTATTTATGTTTGTTGATTATACAATATTAATTAAAAGGCTAGATTGATTTTGGTAACTTACATTTTATTTTTTATTTAAATAATATCATCATATTTTAGATATTAATAGTAAGAAATTACTAATATTCATTTACTTTTGTTGTTTCTCAAGCTATAAAAGAAATACATCAAGTAGCTACAATTAAGTTAAGTTTTAGGTGTTAAGAAGATTTAATGTTTATTTCTAGATTAATTGAATTTGTTACTTTGTTGTCACACCCAAAAATTTTAC
>MNCI01036176.1:3731-40831 GCA_015680685.1 Gnetum montanum | reverse complement strand
CATGAGTTTGCGCTTGAGCTGTGGAGGCATCCCAAGTGGCCATCTCCTTTTCTTTTTCCATCTTCTTATTTTTTGCAATTAACTTTTTTAATTACTTGGTTCTAAAATTGTCTAGCTAGTCTACGGGAACAAATTGCAAAGGATCCCGTTGTGCTGCTTGTAAGGCTACGAGCTGCTCTTGTAGTTTCTGCACTTCAGCTTCAGCATGCTCTACCCTTACTTCGGATATGACCAGCTTCCCCTTTGTGGAAATGAGGTCTAATTCAATTGCTGTTACATCCTAGGGGATGTCAAAACATGTCTTGTTTGAAGCAATCTGTCCAGTGCATCCTCATGTTCCGCAGGAGTCATTGAGGTTCTGACAAGAGTTTGAGCATCCTGTGCTCCTGAAAGATCTACCGGTGGCACAACAGGTACATTGAAAGATTCTTTAATGTCGTCACCGACCACTTCAACAGCTTCCGCGGCATCCTGGTGTTGCATGACCACCACAGTGGCCCCTTCACCAGTCTCTAACTGCACTTGAAAAGATGCCACATTTCCAGAGTTCTGTTGTGACCATCTTCTTTCCCCTCCTCCTGTTTGAATGGATAACTCCCCCCTTGTGTGATCTAACGAAATAGTAGGCTAGTCGGCATCATCAATAACATGGAAGAGATTTGCGTCATCACGACCTCCCCAACTAACCATCTTGGCGATGGCCCTAAGATGGCTCATTGATGGTCTATAGTCTTGTGGGGGTGGCAGATCCTAGCCTTTGTTGGGTCCTGCTTCTTGTTGTTGGCTAGGACCTGTGGATGGAGGCTGACTGGGTCCTGCAAGTTGAGTTGCAGGTGATCCAGCCATCTGTTCTTCTTCTTCATCTGGTCCAAGCTCTTCGCCAGTGCTCTTTCTTGGAGCTAGTACCTTTAATAATTCAGTATAGGAAGCATTTTGGGCCTTTCGGAGGACGTCATTTGGGTATCCCCGAATACCAGCCCATTGGCATAGTTTTCTGATAAGGCAGGGAAAAGGGAGTGCCATCTTCCCTGATTTCCGTTCTTCGAATCACCTTAGGATCTCCATCAAATATATATGGGGAAGGTTAGCGTTAATCTTTCCCATCAACATTACACATCCTCTCACCGCATACGTTGATATTCTTTTCAAACCTATTGTGGGGAAGAGGTGATAGCTTCCAATTTTAAAATAAACCTGCTCTTCCGTCGTCAGCTCACCAAAAGCTTTATCTCTTCCATAAGCTTCTCTAACCAATCCTTTCACACATGAGGGTCTGATCGGGTAGATAACCGAGCAACATGGGGGCCTGAATTCGGAAGGCTTAACACTTCTAAAATTTCATGTGCAGAAAAATCTACTATCATACCACAAATATTAACCGTGGTGCCTTGCTCCTTATTGTGCCAGAACAGTTATGTTTCACCTAAGTACCAGGCACCGCACTCAGAGAGGACAGGACATAAGGGAGACCCTTTAAGGTGATCTCTAATAGCCTCGGGAGCAAACTCTGCAAAAGGTTTGAAGTTAGGCTCCGTGATCACTGAAGCAATTGTGGACTTTGTATGGATAGCTTGAACACATTCTGGGGGCAATGTGAGTTGTTGTCCTGGTTCAAGCGTAGCAGCAGCTCCTCTTTCTACCTACCCAGATTGTCCTGTAGGAGGTTCTTCTTGATGGATACTAAATTATTTCACCTCCTGTTCTGCATGTTTTCCAGCAAGGATTTGTCTTCCACCTCTCCGAGGCTGTTTCGCTTCACCTTGAGTAGGACCCTCTCGCTGAGCACGTTTCGAGGCCATCTGCAATCACACGGGCCAAACGTTAGTAAGGTTGTTTTCAAATTTAAGTTATACCTTAATACATGCCTTTAATTAAAGATCTTCTATTATCATGTGATTGTGCCCGAAAATTATAATAATGGGTCCTATGACTTAGGTGGATTTTCATTTTAATCTCCCAGTATACTTAAGGTCATATGATTTTTGGCACAATTTTTCTAAGTGTTAGTATTAATTACCCTAATTGATGTCCTTTGGGCGATGACAAATTTCAAAAAAGTTAGGCACTTTTCGGCAAGTGTCTCTCCCCCACGACTAAACTGAACACTCCGGGTTCAAGCAGGTTCAAACGGAATTAAAATCGGAGTACCAGCGCGCGAGATAGAGTGGAAAAAGCAAGGGTCACTCAAGCGCAAGTCGCATAGAAAAAATTCAAAAACTTCCCCCCGCGTAAATGCCAAATGATGCAAAGTGTTGCGGCGGGGGTCCTATTTATAGGAAAGGGGGGACGCGATATCGCGTACGGTACATCGCGTACGCGATATCTCGTGGGACGCGATATCGCGTACGCGATATCTCGGCCCAACCAAAGTGAGACAACTAACAAAGACCGAATTTTAAATGATTTTTCTTGAAATTAATGTGTAAAACTAGGACATTAACAAGAATTAATGGACTCAAGGGTAATTACATGAATTCGAAAGGCACTTTGAATGAGATAGGTGTGAATTTAAACAATTAAAACTTTGGCGGTTATGAAGAAAAGGGAATATAATAGGACATTGGAACGTTAAAGTTTGAGGGTTAATAAATGGGAAAGAAATTTATGAATAACTAAGCTGAGGGTAAGAATTTGTGTGTTCTAGCTAGAGAATTAATGAAGATTACGAAAAATTACACAAGTGGGTCCTCCCCAAAGCAGGTTTCAACCTATTATGCCCTTGTGTAACCACACTTAAAGTGTCCGTGGGCACTAGAAGGGTTAAATGTAATCTGCACTAACTCCACAAAACACACACATGTAAATATCACCGGAATGAGATGAAAATTTTATGTTACATGGGACACGAGCTACAATTACACGAACAGTGAGATGAGATGAAGTAGAGAAAGGGATCGTAGAGATCGGGACATGAGGTAACTGTCGCAGGGTACAATGAATCCTGCGTGTAAAGCATGGTTAATGTGTCATTAACCCATCGTTCCAAGATCAGGACCAAGTCCATCCTTCTAATCAGTGACATCGCATTGTTTCATCCCATGATGAACAACTATGAGAGTACCATAACAACAAGGTGTACAATCACTTGGCATTTAGTACAAGGGAGGAGTGATTTTTTTTTATGACACTTCTTTTTTTTCTTTTTTTTTCTTTTTTTTTCACTTTACTGAATCTAGAGAAGCTGCCAACCTTCAGGCATGGATGCATGTCTTTCCAGTGGGACCCCCTAGAACAGCTTTTGAATTTTGAGTGCCCTTTTAATTTCTCTTACTCCCATTTTTCATTAGATCTACAAGGATCTTAGTACAACCATATTGCATGATAACTCCCATGGCTACTACCAAAGAGAATCTGCAAGTCCCCTTGATGTCACACCCTAATCATTCCCTCTTGGTCTGTCCTTCTTCATTCTGGGTACAATGAACACAAAATTAATTTTAAGTTTAGAAATTTCAAGAATATCACTATACCCTTGAACAGAACCTCTTATTTATAGAGTGGATGAGTGGATGTAATGGGCTCACTATTCCAAATAATTGACCACTCATGACTTAATAACATAAAACACACCTCAACCAACGATCCACATGAGTGTTTTATTCGTAGATGAGATTACTTACAAAAAATGGAAAAGAAAAATGCACAAAAAGATAAAAAAAAAGTTGAAAAATGAAAAACTGAAAAACAAAAAGTTGTAAAATCAAAGAAAATGAAAAATATCTAATAATCCTGCTTGTCATTGAAATGGGGGGTGTTCCCCATAACTAAATGGTTGAGTATGGTGAGGATTAATAAATGGGAAATGAGGATCCTTGCATATTGCAAATATTGAAGCTGGTCCATACTTATCACCTTGGATTTCACACACTTTCTAAGAGACACAGTGGGACACTTCATATGATGTAGTTCCTAGATAACGAGTTGACCCACTATGATGTTTAGGACCATTAGATGGTATGCAAGGATTAGGCTGATGCCTCCCATGGTTGTGTTCCTTGGGCCTTGTGGTTATTGGAGTGTAAGTTGGTGGCCCTGATGAAGTTACATAAGGCATTGGGTTCGAAGGTAAGGGTGCACCACAGTGTTGGACTTGTACTGGGTTGGAAGATGCAGTGGCCTCAGAGTTATGTTGTCCCTTCCTATGGTCGTGTTTAAAGAAAGGACGCCTTTGATGTTGAGGAGGCTTTTCACTGCTGTTAGTAGCAGCAGCACAAGTGTTGTTCGTGGCTTGCAATGGTACATACACCTTAGGAATAGTTGGTGGCATTGTGGAAGGAGGGAAAGGATAAGAATGTTGAAATTTAGGAGGAATGTAAGGTGCACAAGGTGGTGGTTGTGTTGGAGGCATGGGCTGATAGTATTGTGGAGAATGGTATTGTGGTGAGATAGAGTATGTCGGCCCAGTTGAAGAAACAGGGTGTTGGACGTGATAAGCATTTGGATTCGGAAAATGTGAAGGGTGCTTCCAGTCTAAGGGTGGATTCCCCCATGACTAGGATTGTTGCCACTATGATTGAACACAGTATCTCTGTACGAACTCTGGATGTAATGTGTTTCCCCAATGCTCATGTAGATGTAACAATATTGGGCATTGGTCCTTGGGGTGATCGTACAGGCATATGTTGCATTCATACATATGATTAGCAGTTGAGCACTTATACCCTTTATTCTTTTTCTCTGAATGTCTACTATTTTGTCCTGCTTCTTGGGTTGTCAAAACTCTATCTCGAATGATGTTGATATATTCTCCACACTTTTGATTCATCCATTCCAACATCTTATTGATTTTTTCCTTGGCTTCTTCTAACAATTGTTGTATTGGCAAAGATGGTGTTTCCACCTTGAGATTAGTCGATCTCTCCTTGTTATGATCCTGGACCTTTGTTGAGTTGTGATTTTGGTCCCATTGATGTTTTTCAACACTCTCCCATGTAGTTATTTCTCCTTCTTCTTTTGTTACCCACTTAATAAGCTCTTAAATTTGATGGGTTCGTAGGTTGTATAGTTGACCTCGGGCATACGTTCCTAAGGTCTCTCTTGTTTCATTACGTAGCCCATCAATGATATGGTACATTAGCCTTTCCTCGGAAAACCCATGGCCTGGACAATTGTTTAACAATGAATAATATCTTTCTAAGGCCATGTCCAAGGGTTCATGTTTTGCTTGTTTCCATCCTTGGATTTGTTTCCTCAAGGCTAACACTCTTGCGTAGGTTTGATATTTTTCGTTAAATACTTCTACCATTGTTGACCAACGTCGTATTGAATTTGGTTTTAACGATCTATACCATACTTTTGCTTGGTCAACGAGTGTCATAGGAAAGAGCTTAAGTTTTTGCCAACCATTATCAATGTTGTTCCATGTGCAGGCATCGTAGAAGGCTTGTAAATGTTGATGCGGATCTAAGTCATAGCCTCCTGAAAATTTAGGAAAGTTGTTTAAATCGAGCCTGGGTAGTCGGCTCTCTTTACGATGCCTACGTGAGATTCGAACAGCCTCTTGTATTTGCGTTAAGCTTGTAGTGGCCAGTGGGGGTTCATCGTCATCGGGTAAGTTATGCTTTCGTGTGTTACGATGACGTTGTTTTTGTTCATTCTTATAGGAAACTCCCACTTCAGGTTGTATACTCCAATCTTCATCGTCATATAGCTCATTGGTTCTCCAATGAACTTCCTCACTAAGTGTGGCGTTATTATCATCTTGTAGGAGAGGCATTGTTGTGTGTGAATTTATGTGACTTTTTATAATTACTTCTTTTTAAGAGATATATCGTTAAGTTCTTTACAGCGACCTTGTATGATATAACTAATCTAGATAACTAGCACCATCCCCGGCAACGGCGCCAATGATGAGTGGCGAGGTACCCCTACACTCAACCATACGAAACGAGCGTCGCACGCGCGATCCGGTCGAACTCCGCAGATGGACTAGTTGTGGCACCTAGATAGTTAGCCTTAGGTCGCAGTTTGCTGTCTTCCCACCTAGACTAGTATTGCATATGTCACGTATGGTTTAGTCCAGATGAGGTGTATGATGTGTTCCTAATTCTATCACTACTCCTAAAGGTAGTGGAAAATAATATTGACTAATCTAAGCTAGGAGGAAAAGGGTAAGAAAATATAATCTAGCCTAAGTGCAATGAGCAACCGATTCCTTGATCAACCGTACACATCTTGGACTTTGTGCACAACTACCACTGCTGGTCATGTGCATGTCCAAGTATGGCACACTCGAATAAAGACACAGTACAATTACATTCACAACACTGCGGGCAGACACGGTAAAAAATCTAACTCTCGAGGGATCAAACTTCCATTGCTTCCCTATTCTAAAACTGGGATCCCAAACAAGGGAGTGTCGCATCTTATTTATAGATATGGCAGCGGACTACGATATCGCGTATGCGATATCGCAGGGAAGACGCGATATCGCGGCCTATGTGAATCATGTCTCATCACCTTCTAATGAAAAATTTTGATTATCAGAAAGTGTTGGAGTATGGTCTGGTAACCTGAACTCTATTTTTGATTTTCTACCATTATGTTATACTAGAAGTTGAAGGCTTGGTCATTATGGAATTTGAAGGGTCAAAAGTTAAAGGAATGCTATTTTATCTCCCTTTTATGTAGACACCCTTTACACTTCTCTTTTTTGTGAGCACTCCCCTTTTTAACGATCACCCTTTGTGGGGATCACTCCCTTTTAGTACACTCTAAATCTTTGATCTAATGAATTAGCTCTCTACTTCTGCCTATGGTTTTCATCTCAATTTTTTTTCCACGTAAATTCTCTATGTGTTGCTATTTTGATTTCTATTTTCCTATCACATTTGTTTGTTATTTATTATTTTATTTTTCTACAATTGGTATCAAAGACAAGTTTGATTTTAGTGATGGCAATTGTGAAATACAATATTCTGCTTTTGGATCACAACACCAAATTTTCGCTATGATAGGTTAAGATGTGGGTTGTGCTTGCATAGATGGTTTTGGATGATGTAAATTTTGAGGTGGAGAAATTGCTTTGGCGGTAAGAAGAGCAATTGTTTTATTTGGAGGGGTCCATTAGGGCTTTATTATAGGTTCCAGAATGGCTTGATGTTGGCTTTAATCAACCATAATGCAACAACCAAGTTAGTGATTCCAAGGACATCAAGGTGACTGCGGCATTACAGAATAGCAATAGAGTTTTGACACAAAGAGCCAACAGTAGCAGAGATAGTGGAGACCTTTTCTTAAAGATTAGAGATCTATTCCTTGTATGGGAATTCATGTCAAGGTGGAGATTGTTAGAGTATGGTGCAGTGACCCAAATTCTATTTCTGATTTTCTACCATAACATTGTACTAGAATTTGAAGGGTTCGTTGTTATAGAAATTGAAAGGTCAATTGTTATAGAGGTTGAAGGGTTGGCCGTTATAGAAGTTGAAAGGTAGATTGTTACAAAATTTTAAGGGTTAGCTTTCACAAAAGTTGAAGGGTCAACCATTACAGAAGTTGAAGGGTTAGCTATTATAGAAGTTGAAGGGTTGACCATTATAGAAGTTGAAGGGTTGGTTGTTACATAAGTTAAAGGGTCTACTATTACAAAAACTCAAGGGTTGGTCGTTACAGAAGTCAAAGGGTTGACCGTTATAGAAGAAGAAGGGTAAACCATTACAAAAGTTGAATGGTCAACAATTAAATTGTATCATACCTATGAGCATTACTTGGACTTGGTTGGTGTTTCTTGTTGAGTTTTTCTCTTAGGAGCTTTATTGTAAAAGAGGTGGAGACCTTTTGTTGAAGATTGGAGATTTATTCCTTGTAAGGGAGTTCACATTAAGGTGAAGATTGTTAGAGTATGGTGTGGTGACCTAAATTTTATTTCTAGTTTTTGGCCATTACATTAAGTTGAAGGGTTGGTTGTTATAGAAGTTTAAGGGTTAGCCATTATAGAAGTTGAAAGGTTGGCCATTATGAAAGTTGAAGGGTCAACAGTTGAAGGGATGTTGTTTGCTCTCGCTTTTATGTAGACACCCTTTGCCTTCCCCTTTTCATAAGAACTCCCCTTTTTAGGGATCACTACCCTGTAGTAAACATTTAATCTTTGATCTAATGAATTAACTCCCTACTTCTCCATGGTTTTCATCCTAATTTAGGGTTTTCACATAAATTTTGTGTGTGTTTCTATTTTGATTTCTATTTTTCTATCATGTTCATTCATTATTTCTTATTTTATTTTTATATAGAAAGTATCTGATAGGATTTTTGGAAATTTATTTTTAAAATTTTAAAGCGTCATGGTTTTAATCGTTACTCTATTGATAAAATGAAAGTTTTTTTTGTTGATGCTAGCACCATTGCATGTGTCGATGGTTTAACATCTACTTGAATATGAATGGTTTAATATTAAATCCATTTTCCTTGAAAATATCACTTCATCAAGGATGCCCCTTGGCTCCATATCTTTGCATTAATGCAATAGATGCATTGGATTTTCTTAGTACTTAAAAAATTAATTCAAGCTTCCTACATGTGCTACAACTTCCTAATTCCAATAATCAATTATGTAACTTTCAATTCACATATGATTCTTTCTTTAACTTCACATGATATTGATGATTGATATTGCTTGGATATCATTTTCCAAGAATTTAGTTCTTGAATTAATTAGGCTATATCAACTTATCTTAGAAAAGAAAATTAATCTTGTTTTCATTACTATGAAAATGATTAAAATTTGGTGACAACTTTAGATTTCTTGGAATTTCTTTTGAGTTCAACATTTTCAAGCATCAAGTATGGCAATGGGTATTAGAAAAGATTAAATAAAAAATTGATGTTTAAGTATAAAAGAAGCTTTCTTTTGTTGAAAGGACTCTTACATATGAAAATTTATCTATTTTTATTATATAACCATTCTTTCTACCCTTCAAATAATAATTTTTTTAAAAAAAATTTTAAATAGATGTCAGATTTCTTATTGAAAAAGACACTAGTGTTAAATATTTTAAAAGAGTTTGGGATATTTGTTAAAGAATTAAATCCCTTGGGGATTTGTCATTCTTCTTTTTATCTAATCATGGAAAAGCATGTGCAACAAAATGGGTACTTTGAGCTTATAAGTGTAGTGAACCCTAGAAATTATTAGTTCATAAATTTATCTATGATGAAAAAAGTAATTAGTTAGTCTATTGAAAATGTAGATGTTCTATAAATTTACTATTCTTTCCATGAATTATTCGATTTCAAGGTTCTCCATATTTGTAAACTATGTAGAAAGTAAAGTACTTCATAAAACATCATGTAAAAAAAATAGCATTGTACTAGTGCTAATACTTATTTATAGCATTTATCTTTAAATCTTAAAAATAATCACCTAGATAACAAAAAAATTCTTAATATTTTTGACAAAGATATTGTTAATTTGCACAATATATGATCTTAGAGTGCTAAGAATCCATTTTTGGACTACTATTCATGATAAATTTAATCCTTTAAATTCTATGAAATATAAGTATCTTGCATTTTGGTATCTATCATCAATGTGTGAAATCTCTCATAATTTTTAGGTTACTCAAGCTTAGAGTTGGCTTTAGATAAGCAATCTCAAGATTATTTGCATCAAAAATGAATTAAAAAACATTTCAAAGATTTATGCTTGTTCATTAACCATGAAATGTACATGTGATTCTAATTTTTAAGTTAATTTTTTAGATGAAATTGGGGGGGTGTTGGACCCCTAAAAGTGAGTTTTATTAATAGAAAAAGAACATGAAATACATATTCAACATCAAGTCATATAGACTAGATATAGAAGGAAAAAAAACATATAAGGGAAATTGAATGAACTGGGGATGTTACGCAAGGAAACATCCTTACAAACAACTGATCCTAAAGGGGAGGAACACAATATGAAGATCTACCATCCACCAAGGATCAACTAAAAATGAGAGTAGATGAAGAGTGGTAGAAAACTAGATAAAGAAAATAACACCTAAAATTATAAAGAAAGACTTCCATGTAGTGATTCCTATTGAAGAAGGTTGCTTGGACTCATGAATTTTCCCTAACGCTATAATAGATGAATCAACTAATTAATATCCAACTTGATCTATCAAGTTTGATATATGATTTGGAAGTGAACAAGGTGGAGAATCTGCAATTTCTCCATAATAGTTAGATGATAGATATTTGAATAGTTAGTCCTCAAAAAAAGAATAATACATTTGCATTTCCAAATATAATATAGAACAATGGGCCTAATAACCTTCCAAGGAAATTTGAAATTCATAGAAGTGGGAGGAAATGAGCTAAACATAATTTCATCTTGAGAAAGCTTGCATGATGGGATGACTTTGGAAGCCCATCCCCACATATGCTAAGTGAAAGGGCAATGCTAAAAAGCATGAACAAAATCATCAAATTTACCATAAGGAGGGAACTTAGGAGTGTGAATCCCAAGGTATTCAAGGTGTTTACTAATGGGTAAACCTTGGTGATGAAGACACCAAAGAAACTATTGAATTTTACAAAGGGTCAGAAGTTTCCAAAATTGTTTGAAGAGGGAGATCTAGAATTTCTTAGACTCTTGTTTGTGCCAAGATCTATTACATCATTGAATGAAAATTGAGAAATCATGCAATAGTTGAAATGGGATATGTGGCTTATAAGGAAAAGCTTCGATCCATTAATCCACTGGAGGTCATCAAAAATCCTTTGTACTAAAACATCCAGTTGTAAATATTGATGAATAAAATTATAAAATTGATTCAAGAAATGATGCATTACTTTGGAAGCCCCATACAAATTTTTAAACACTTCCCAAGAAATCCATTAGTTTGCGAGATGAAGAAAACTAAGAAAAATAACTCTGTTCTGATACTAAGAAGTAGCTATCGTAGCATTTGTAGTGGCAAGAGGAGTAGGTGACAAGGGTATCCACTAGGGGCAAAGCTTAGAAAGAAGAGTAGGATTGATCTTGACATTTTCCTAATCAATATAATGGAGTAAAGCATGCCAAGCCATCCAAATGCTTTTGAAGACATGAGACCCATGAATAATGATAGTATGGGAAGAGAGGATCTAATTAATAAAATGGATTCCTTTCCAAAAGGGCTTATTTTTGGGAAATGCTTGTCAAAGCCTTAATTGGAGGAGACTCCCAATAATGTTAGGGGCATCCACATGCTAAACCAACCACCTAATGACTAAGGTGAGCCCTTATTTTAAGGAATTAAAAAGCCCTAATCCACTCCTATTCTTAGGAATAGTAACAATATTCCATACAACATGATGAAAACCTTTTCAGGAGTCTTTAGATGTCCACATGAAGTTCCAAAATAATCATTCTAGCTTTTCGTATGTGGCTTGGAAGGGAGCCTAGAACAAAGAATAATACACATGATTAGAAGCATAGATAGATTTATAGACAAGGTACTTGCATGTATGAGTTATGGATTTAGTCTTTGATTTTTCAATTTTCTTTTGAATTTGAGAAATTACTTGCTCCCAAAGGATTGAAGTAGGACCTCTAAATCAGAAGGGAATTTCCAAAATCTTAATGATATCTTGGTTCTAAATAAGCTTCTAGTTATATCTAGGCAAATGACTATAATTATTATTGAAACTATAAATAGAAGATTTATTGCAATTAATAGCAAAGTTAGAGAAAGAGCAATATTGTTGCACCCAAGATATGAGTAGCTACACATTAGCAACAATGTGTTGAATGAGGAAAAAGGAGTCATTGGTGAAATGTGTATTAAAAAGTTGATGTTGAGGGGAAGAGAGATTAACCCCAATGATAACCTTATTCCAAATATCATAGTTTAACAGATGATAGAATAAGTCAGCTGTGATGATAAACAAGTAAGGGGTAAGAGGATATCCTTGCCTCACTAACCTATGGATAGAAAAGGGAGAAGTGATACCAAAGGTAGTAGCTATTTTTGTAGTAGCATCTGAGAATAAACATCTCATCATATGTAGGAACTTAGGACTGAAACCAAGTTTATTCATGGTCTGTATAATGAAGTCCCACTTAATATTGTTGTAGGCCTTTGCATAATCACGCTTCATTAATAGAATATCCTAACTGTCATCCTGCATCCACTACAGACCTTCCTAGGCAATGATCAAATTATTCAAAATGTATCTACTAGGAAAGATGAGTGGCGAGTATACCCAACACCCAACCATACGAATTACAAGCATTCAAATGCAATCTCGTCAAACTCTGTACATCTTAAGTTCCTAAGTACATTAGTTCTAGGAAGTGAAATCTAATCGTGACGATCATTGTCTTCCCAACTACACTTGTGAAGCTTAGTTATATGGTTAAGTGTAATTGGGGCACATGATTTTTATTATTTTATATTTTATTTTCCTACAATTGATAACAAGTGGAAACATAATTTAGTAACCAATTCAACTAACCTAATTGTTAATTAATAACTAACTATCCTAACATAAGTATCTGATCCCACTTTCTGTATATATCCTGAACACATACAATGTTGTTGGGTGTTTATGTGTAAATTTTTGTCACATTAACACCTAGGAAAACTTGTTTTAGAAGACTATCGCCTAGGGTACCTTTCGTATGGGTACAGAAACCCAAGAATAGTCTTAGCTAGAGAAGGTATGCAATGTTTTGAAAATAATAGACCAAGTAAAATAATTGAAAATTTAAATTAAATGTTTGTGCAATTTTAGAATACAATAAATAATCCAAAAGAAAAATTCAAAATTTCCATGGTCTTGTTGTTACCACTTGTTCGCTGCCAGTTCGGTGTGGATGCTGTTGCAACACTACTTGTAGCTGCCAATGGATGAGGAAAAGGGAATATGGATCTCATGCTTGTCATGTGGACCAAGAGAGAGAAATGTGACTGCTAGTGTTAACTTTCATTTTCAAATCTCCATGCATAGGAGAGAGAAAATGAAACATAGAATTTGTTTTCCATCTTGACTATCTTCCGGTGTGTCGTTTGCACATCAGAGAGAGAAAGCACCATTTGCCACATTTTGTGGCATTCACCATTGATTTTCTATTGGGAGAGGATGTGTACCATTTATCAGCACATCTCAAGGTGTAGATGCATTTGCATGTGATCATCATTGCTACATTGGTCTACTATTCACATGTGATCACCGATCATGACTACCACCATTATTGGTGATGCATGCATGTGGCCACTATATGTTAGAACCAGTTTGTGTCAAATTGATGAAGAAAAGAAAAAAAACCACCATTCTACAATTGCTACTACAAGGCACATTGTTGCAGACGAACCATTGCTATTATGCATCATCACGTGTTGCAAACATGTTGCTAGCCATAGATACTACACAAAAAGAGAGAACCTACAACCTGCTTCCTACATGTTTCCTGTACATGTGTCACCATTGGCCACTTGCTTACGATTGTTGGTGGTCACAAGAACCCTACATAATTTTTAGCTACCCACATGTGCTTGGAATTTCATACCATGTGCATGTTGTCTACATGTATGCATCTGCATGAGTCTTTCACACACATTCACTACATGTCATCAGACTGCTCGTCTACTACCATGTCCTTTGCTGCTCTATGTTTGTCATGCTTCTAGCCACTTTTCACTCACCTACTACCATTGATGTGCTTACCTTGATCACTTGCCATTGTTAGACATGAGAGGTTTCCTGTTGTTTTCAAACATGAGAGGTTGCCTCTCAGAAAGAAGGAAGGCTACCTGCCGGGGTGAAAAAATGAAACAAAAAGAAGAAGAAGGAAACCACCACCTACTAGTTTCCCTAGCTACTGCTGGATCAGTCTAGGTTTCATCTATGTTCTATAGACTTCCCCTCTCCCACATCCCCAAAGAGGTTCCCATCTGCCATCCTCCTCCTCTAGTTAATAGCAGCCTAAAGAAATCATTGTCGACTACCAATTATCATCCACCACCCACCATAACCACCGTCCACTATAAACACATTCACCTATGCCTACATAATGGCAATATGTTCCCACCAGTTCCTAGTAATGCCCACGATGATTTGCTACATCATGAAATGTTATTGGTCATCAATCCTAATTTTAGTCACCAGTTGTGACTAGGTTAATAATTAAGTCATGGGTCAATTTGCTTGGTCAAGGCTTGATACATTCAATGTTTCTAGTCATTGTTGTCATCATGATAGATAATGATGAAAAAAATTATTACAATTGGAATTTAAGGGTTAATTAACATTACATTAAAATGTTTCAAGGACTATTACTTAGAGTGTCCGTAGGGTGCTTTTTTTAATAGTAACGAGACCTGGGTTTGAGCTAGTCATCACTTAAAGTAAGATCTTACTTTGGTGGGATAAGCATTAAGGCCTCTAGGTGATGATCTTTTTATTTAGAGTTTTGATGTTCATTCAGTGAAGGTGGGATCATTTGAGAGATTTGGAGAATGAAAATGGATGAGAAAATGCCTAACATTCTTCAAGTGGCTTCACCTAGGTTCAAACTTAGATTCTATCAATTGAGAAATAAACATGTTATCAGTACTCTAATAGATGGTTCCTTCATTTTAGAGAGGAATATAAATGAAATTTTTCAATAAGTATACTAAATTAGGCTATATCCACTTTCCACCACTAAAAATATTTGAAGCATCTTGAGTAAAAATCCTATTTCTTTCTCCCTTATTTCTAAGGCTTTCTAAGGTTTTCTACTTAATGATGTACTCTAAATATTATTTTATAAATATATATATTGTTTGACAACCCCATTTACTAAAATTTATTCAATATGATGTTCACTTTCAAACATCTAAATATCCAACCCTCATTGATGATGATATTGTTGAAATTCATAATTTTTTTTTATTTTATTTTTTTACATATGGTTGGGGACTATGATTGCATAAGTTTTGCTTTCTACATAAAATTAGTATAGCATTTGTTGAATTTCTATGAATTAGATTTGTGCATTTTAACTACTTTGCAACTATAATGGCCTACATGTGCGTTGATCATGGCCCTGTGCTTGGCATGGGTGAGGTTGGCCTCAACACTTAGCGCCCAAACTAAAATTGCATGCAAGTGCAAGGAGAAAGAAAAATGATAAAATTTTAAAAGGAAATTCAATAGATAGCGAATCAAAAACATCACAAAATAGGCAAATGAAAACTTTAAAGTAAACTATAATGATCTAAACATAATTAAAATAACTAAATAATCAAAAGAGAACCAGACATGGGCCACCAAAACCACACCATCTTATTTAATCAAACTTGAAATATATAATTTTATTATTTTCACTACATAGATCTATAGATATAGATATATATAAGTATATCATTAAGATCCCATTCCCAATCTTTTCACAAGGTAAAAGTAAAAAGTATGTAAACTACTTTGAGCACATGAATTATACAAAACCTAATAAGGAGGATAAGCTCAAGTTAGATCATACTAAGCCACAACTTTTGGATTTTTCCTTTTTTTTTTCTTTTTTGCAGAAATAGATTCAAAAGGGGAAATGGAGGTTAGGGTAAGGATTTCTATCAGACCCCATCACACTCAAGAACTTATTGCACTACCAATGAACATGTTCCTCAATCTTTTTTTTTTTATTATTTTGTGTAAACTTCGCTCATGGTGTAGTTCATTCTTAAGGTAGGAATTCCAACACAAGTCTAGCTGATTAGCTACACTACCAAAGAACAAAGTCCTTTTGAAAACTTTGCCCATGGTGCAGTTCAACCCTTGTGTATGTGCCTTTAATTATAATTTAATGGCATCATAGCAAGTCTCCTGGGTGATTGAGGGTTCTCAAGTGGAAATGAATACACTTCACCTAGTGATTATAACTAACCATTCTCCAACATCACATATCTTACACTCATACAATCATGATGATTACATGATAAGTTTGAATAAATCCCATGTTCCATAATCCAACATAACAAATAAACTAAAACCTTGGAATTGATTGGGAAGAATTAGAACATTATTGAAATATATAATATAAAGTAGACTTTATATAATAGTAATAATATATATTACATCATACTTAGATTATTTTCCAATGGTGTTAAGATGACCTAATGTCTAGTAACTTAAATAATCATAATGATTATTAAAATCATATGAAGAACACAAATCAGACCAATATGCAAAGAAAGAAATGATAAAAATGCAAAGAAAATATGCAAATGCAACTATATACAAATGAAATGCAAAGCAAAGAGGAAGAAAACATGCAAATAAGAATCTAGCAGGTGTCCACATGGGGCACCTGAGTAGAAATGCTTCAAATGAAATACATTAAAATTCCTATGCAATCTATGTCCTTGCAAATGAGCAGTCTTGTACACAATGGAAGAAATGACGTCTACAATTTGGAATGGACTTGATCACATAGGGAAAAATGTTTTTTGAGGGCTAGTTTAACCAAATGCTCTATCTCTCTTAAGGACCAGGTTGCCCACTTGAAAAATTTTAGCTGCATATTTCTTATCAAACCATCATTTAACAATTCATCGATGATTAAGATTACAAAACTCAAGACCTAATCATAATTTGCTTATTTTTTCTATTAGGCACTAAATTTGAATGTTTCATATGATGAATAATTTTTTATCCTAGAAGTTCATCAAGTTTTTCTTTCATATAAGTTTCAATCTTAGGTTTAATAGGTCTAAGTCTTGGTGAGTCATCGAATATAGTTTCACTAAAAACATGTTCAATGGATATGCCATTAGGATTTGGCACACCTTCTAATGTTTTAATGTATAGGGTCTCATTTATATCTTTTTCCTCCCTTAAAGGTGGTGGATCACTCAGACAAAATCCATTGTGTTGATGATAAGGCAAGATATCTTCATGGATTTTCTCACCTTCTTTAGAAGTTTGATAGGGCTGGGTGGAATTTGTATGAGAAAAAAGATTTATTTTTGTAATTTCACTCACATGGTCATTTACAATATGTTCGCCACGCTCAACCTCAATAACTCCAACATAAAGGTCAGTATTTTGATTTTCCAAGAATTTATTTTGTTGATCAAAGGTTGTTATCACTTGCTTATAAAAGGGTTCCCTAGGTATAATCATATACTCAAATTTTCTTTTAATAGGGATCAACAATTTTGAGAAATCTGACATAAAGAAGCCTCCAAACCTGGCTCCAAAAGTCCTCGATAAGAGCACACCATAAGTGGATGACATGTTAACAACTAGGATATTTGTATAACATGTAAATGTAGGGTATTTTTTAAGTGGTACCTTTACTCCTTTTAATGACCCTACTACAGGGACATTAGATCCATTGAGTTGAATCATACTTTTTATTTTTGGTATCATGTGTGCTCCTAAATCCTTACATACATCAAGAAGCATGACACTAACAATTGCACTAAAATCCATTAAACAGTTGTGGACATTCTTTCCTAAAATAACCAAGGTGGTTAGGAAAGGGGGATGGTCCTTCTTGTTTGTCATGGACTTTTTCACGTTCTTTATTGATAGTGTGTCAGGACCTTTTGTGAAGTAAACTTGCCTTTTGGGGATTGGGGATTTTTCTCTTTGGGCTTCAGGTATATGAACTATATCCCAAATCACCTCTTTCATTTCGTTAAAGTGTAGGAGGCCATACATTGAAATCTTGGCTTTAACTCTTTTTACATCCTCTATGAGATTATAATTCCTATGTTCATATTTGGCTTTTTGTTGAGGTGGGCCTCTTCTAAGTATAGAAGGAGGGTTTGGTTGTTGTGGGGTGGTTACTTGGGATGGCCCGAATTGATTGTTTGCATTATTTTGACTAAGAACTATTCTATTTGGAGGTGTGTAGGAATTATTCCTAATTTGTTGTTGTGTAATGTTCACAATGTCACTAAGTCTATAGTAGTGAGTGTTGTGTGGTTTAGGGTTACCTACCATAACTTGTTCTAATGAGGAAACCTCTTCGTTTTCTATTTCATGAGGTACATTAATAACCATAATATGGTTTTCCCATTTTTTCCCTTGGGTATTGTTACCATATAATGCCAAGAATTGAGGACAAGTCTTCTCATAATGTTGCCTCATGTTATAACGCCAACAATAATCATTATTGATTGATATACCTAGTTTTTCTGGTTGTATAGGACCTTTGTTATTATTTCCTTTTAGCTCAACCACTTCATTGCAAAGTTTTTGCAATGAATTCAATACCTCAGTCATCTGGTTTTGGGTTTGATTTGAGGGTTTAACAAAATTCAATGTTCTGTTTGGGTTTACGATGGATTGGATCAAGGCTTTTGATTGGCCATCATTCAAACTAGTGTTGGATGGTAAGGAATGAAGAGGACGTCAGTCCTTGAGAGTAAGAACTTAAAGGTTGAGCTGGTTGAAAGGGGGAAAGAGTTTGAGGCATAGCATTACCAATACTCATCATCTTAAATTAGGTTTGGATGTTGTTTATAAAGGTTATTTATTTTAACTCCATGGATTTAACCATTACTCCCTGTATTTCTGTTATGTTGGGGTGAGATTTGATGGCATAAGCAAAGAATGGATCAATGGTAGAGAGGTAGAAGTTGAGGATACCATCAAGTTGTGGTCACATCTCATTTGGCACATAAGCAAGCTAATGAAGGAATCTAAGGTTGTAATTCCTAACATTCTCCTTAGGTAGCTTTCTTAAGGTGGTAAAGTTGCTTGATGTGATGGTAGGGCTTATGAATTTTTCAAACTGAATCAAAAACTTATTTTTGAATTCTTGTCATGAGTTAATGAAGGCATCCTTATTAGGAATCCACAACATTGTATAAAATGATGTGGCATGCCAAAAGGTGGGAGAAGGTCCTCCTTCTAGCATCAAAAAGATGTTGATGCATAAATTTTGGTCACATTAACACCTAGGCAAACTTGTTTTAGGAGACTATTGCCTAGGGCACCTCCTGTATGGGTACAGAAACCTGAGAATAGTCTCAGCTAGAGTGGGCTATGTGAAATTTTGAAAAGAATAAACTAAGTAAAATAATTGAAAATTTAAATTGAATGTTTATGCAATTTTAGAATACAATACATAATCCAAAAGAAAAATTCAAATTTTCCCTAGTCTTGTTGTTGTCACCTATTTGCTGGTGGTCCGTTGTGGATACTACTGTAATGTTACTCGTAGTTGCTAGTGGATGAGGAAAAGGAAAGATAAATCCCATGTTTGTCATGTGGATCAAGAGAGAGAAACGTGACTACTAGCGTCATCTTTCATTTTCATGTCTTCATGCATAGGATAGAAAAAATGAAACGTAGAAGTTGTTTGCCACCTTGATGTGGCCATCGTCGCTTGCCCATCATCTTCTAGTGTGTTGTTCGCACATCAAAGAGAGAAAGCATCATCCGCCACCTTTTGTGGTATTCACCTCTAATTCTTCATTAGGAGAGGATGTCTACTATTTATCAACACATCTTAAGATGTAGGTGCATCTGCATGTGACCACCATTGCTACATTAGTATGCTATTTGCATGTGATCACCAACCAGAACTGCCACCTCTATTATTGACCCATGCGTGTGGTTGTTGTATGTTGGAACTAGTTCCTGTCAAACTAATGAGGAAAAAAATAGAAAATCATCATTCTACAATTGCTATTACAAGGCACACTACTACAGACAAGCCATCGTTATTCTGCATTGTCACATGTTGCAGATGTGCTGCTAGTCGTAGATACTGCGCAAAAAGAGAGAACCTGCCACCTACTTCTTAGGAATTTCTTGTACATGCATCATCATTGGCTACCTGCTTATGACTACTAGTGATCACAAGAACCTTGCATCATTATTAGTTGCTCACCTATGCCTATCATTTCTTGTCATGCATGCGTTGTCTTCATGTGTGCATCTACATGTGTCTTTTACCCATGTTCACTACACATCATTAGACCACTTTTCTACCATCACATCCTTCATTGCTCTACATTTTTGGTGCTACCAACCACCTTTCACCTGACTACTACCGCTAATGCACCTTCCTTGATCACTTGTAATTGTTAGATGCGAGAGGTCACTTGCTATTGTTAGACGCAAGAGGTCACCTCTCAAAAAGAAGGAAGGTTGCCTGCTAGGATGCAGAAAAGAAACAAAAAAAAAGAAGAAGAAAACCACTGCCTACTAGTTTTCATAGTTGTTGCTGAATCAGTCTAGATTCCCTTTGTGTGCTAGAGACTTCCCCTATCCCACTCCTTGAAGAGCTCCCGATTTTTCACCCTCTTCCTATGGTTAATAGCAGCTCAAAGAAACCATTGTCAACCACCAACTACCATCCACCATCCATCATAACCACTATTTTCTATCAGCACGTTCACCTATGCCTACATAATGTAAGCATGTTCCCACCAGTCACCAGTAACGCCCACAATGATTTGCCATTTCATAAAATGTTATTGGTTGTGAATCCTGATTTGAGTCGCCAGTCGAGACTGGGTCAATAATTAAGTTGTGGGTCAATTTTCTTGGTCAAGCCTTAATACATTTAGCATTTCTAGTTATCATCGTCATCATGATAAATAATGATGAACAAAATTGTTACGATTGGAATTTAAGAGTTAATTAACACTACATTAAATTGTTTTAAGGACTATTACTTAGAGTGTCTGTAGGGTGCTTGTTTTAATAGTAATAGGACCTAGGTTTGAGCTAGGCATCACTTGAAGTAAGATCTTGCTTTGATGGGATAAGCATTGAGGCCTCCATGTCATCATCCTTTTATTTAGAGTTTCAATGGTCATTCTATAAAGGTGGGATCATTTGAGAGCTTTGAAGAATGACAATGTGATGAGTGGTGAGGTACCCCTACACTCCACCATACGAAACGAGCATAGCACGCGCGATCTAGTCAAACTCCGTAGACTAAGTGCCTACACGCTTCATGGAACACTTGGGGTTAATCATTCATTGTCTTCCCATACTTACTTGTAGTTTTCATGATGTATGGTTAAGTAAATCTGAGGTATATGATTTTTATATCTTTTATGTTTTATGTCTCCTATGCTAACAAGGTGAAGGGTTGAGAAACTAACTAACTCTAACTAATGACTAAGTCTAAATTAACCTAGCCTAAGCATCCATTCCCACTTACCGTACACACCTTGAACCGATGCAACCGCGGCTACCAAACACTAATCGTTGCTAGGATCACCGTGCATAACGCACGTGCTCAAAGTGGTTGTACTAAGGCACTTAACTATGAGGAAAGGGTTGAGAAAGCTAATCTAGCCTAAGTGCGATGAGCAGCAGATTCCTTGACTAACCATACACATCTTGGTGCATGACTACCACTGGGATTACCAAGCGCAGATCTTGAATACGCCACTGGGTTACCAAGTAGTCACACTAGATGCTCGTAATCAACTCGTACTCATATTGCATGCGATGAGTAGCTGATTCCTTGACTAACATTACACATCCTTACATGCTCGTAATCAAGTCGTACTCATACCGCATTCTAGGAGTTTAAGGGTGAGAGAGAAAATAAAAAATAAAATCCTATTCCATGCATTGCAAGGTTTATCCAGGAAGTTCGTCTTTATTTCTGTACACAACTTGTGTTCAGGTACAATGTTGCTCGAATAAAGATCCTTTCACTTTAGGACTCCTACTACAGGCACATGGAAAAAATTCTATCTCTGGAGTGATCAAACTGCCAGAGTTTCCCTACTTCTAACTCAGGATGAGGAAACAAGGGAGAGCCACCTCTTATTTATAGATATGGCAGTGGACCATAATATCCTGTACGCGATATCGCATGGGATGCGATATCGTGGCTCATGTGAATCGCGTCTCATCACAATGGATGAGAAAATGCCTAACATTTTTCAAGTGGGTTTACCTAGGTTCAAACTTAGATTCTATCAATTAAGAAATGAACATCTTACCATTACTTTAACAGATGTTTCCTTCATTTTAGAGAGGAATATAAACAAAATTTTTCAATAAGTGTACCAAATTAGACTATATACACTTTCCACCACTAACAATATTGGAAGCATCTTGAGTAAAAATCCCATTTCCTTCTACCTTATTTCTAAGGCTTTCTAACGTTTTCTACTTAATGATTTACTCTAAATATTATTTTACAAATATATATATTATCTGACAATCCCATTTACTAAAAGTTATTTAATATGATGGTCATTTTCAAAAATCTAAATATCCAACCCTCATTAATGATGATATTGTTGAAATTCACATTTTATTTTATTTTATTTTATTTACATATGGTTGGGAACTACGATTGTGTATATTTTTCTTTTTACATAAAATTAGTATAGCATTTGTTGAATTCCTATGAAGTAGATTTGTGCATTTTCACTACTTTGCAACTATAATGGCCTACATGTGTGTTGATCGTGGCCCTATGCTTGGCATGGGCGAGGATGGCCTCAACACTTGGTTACCAAGCATTAAGCAGTGCTAGGATTACCATGCACTATGTTATGCTCAAAGTGGTTGTACTTATGTGTTTAATCTATTTAGCTTAATTAGTTGATTAATTAAATTCTTAATTATCTTAATTAATTACGTAATTAATGAAAATGGTAAATGCAAAAATAAATCATTAATTTATTAAAAGTGTTGTAAGGTTTAATCAAAAGGGTCATCCTCATTGTCGTTCACATTGGTGTGCTTAGGTACATTAGTGCTCGAATAAAGATCTATACACTTTCTAACTCCTACTATGGGCACTTAAAAAAATATTCTAACTTTCAAATGAAAAAACTATAAGAGCTCTGATACAACTATGACAAGACATTTCATAAAGACAACACATGAGCATGTATTTATAGGTAAAAACAAACACTATGTCGACAAGGCCACGTCAATGCATGAAATCATGCATTGACGGGGCCTAGTCAATAGGGCCCAGTCAACACATCCAATCCATGGTTCATCATACCCTCATAATCGAATGAAAACTCATCCTTAAGTTCTTTACAAATTTTGGAACGTATGGAATTATTGATTGACGACAGACATATGACAACATAAACAAACACTAAGTGCTTGAGTGTACAAATATATAATCATTACAAAATTTTTTGGTGTTCAAGACTACAAAATTGAATTCTAGAACAAAATTTGACAAAGACATTCTCATTTGATGGCATGAAGACAATGGAGAAGTTTAAACAGTCCTAGGTGGTGGAGGCTTCTGAGGTTCTAAGAGATCTTCTCTTGCTTTAGTGCACTTGGTGGTTGAGGCTATTGTGACTATCCTAATACTATTGCAACTTCTAGTGGAAGATAGAAAGCATCCAACAATGCTTTCATCTTCTCCTCCTTACTCTTGGGATCATGCACGGTCCACATAGCTTCACCAATGTGGGTTAGAACGGGCACATCCCAAGGACAAGACATTGTTGGGAACAACTCCTTAACATTGAAAAACAAGGCAACAAATTATTTATATTTAATATCAAACACTTTGATTACATTCTGCAATTCCTAGTAGTTTTTTGTTCTTCTATCCAAGTTCTCAATAGTCGATCTTGGATCAATGAATCTTTCCCTGAGAACCTCAAGTTAAGTGTTTGCAATTTCAAGCTTTTTCTTGGTCTTCTTATGATGCTTGAACTCTGCCTCGTACAATAAGTACAAGCTAACAATGTGCTTTTCTAACTCTAACCACAATTTTTTGGTAGTTAGCATTGCCATATTTGCATATCAAAGATTGGTAAGCTCCATGTATTTAGTTATTTCTTCTACTTGCAACTCCTTCATGTAGATCTCTGTTGTATTCTAGGAATTTATCCCATCAATGATAGCTTTCCATACCTCTCTTCCTTGCTAGAGTTGTTGGAGGACCTTATTTCCTTTTGCCTTTCCCATCTAGATGTGTTTTTCATTTAGTTCCTTTTGGAGGCCAACTTGATCTTTGTAGTGATCTTTGACTCTCTTAAATTTGAGAGCCTTGTTCTTCTAGGAGGTAATTTCAATTGTAGATTTTTGGTGTAAGGTGTAGAATTCCTCCATGAAGAGATTCTACTCTCCATTGCCAATCTCCTAAGCTTAGTGTTCACTCTAGCTAGCTTCTCTTATTGTTGATGAATAAATTCTTTCATTTGTTGTTTCTACACATCAACATTTTGCAAGTGATGATTTTTTGTGGTCAGCAACTAATTATCTTAACATTTTTGGACTAAGTCCTTTTGAATTGAATATGTTTTAGCCTCAGCCATGGATTGGTCAAAGACGACTATTACCATCCTTGCCTCAACTTGTTTGAGTCTATCTTGAAGCTATTGAACAACTTCATATCTTATTAATGAAGGATTGAGGAGTGTGGGATTAGCAATTTGGGCTCTTAATTTGACAACCTCCACTACCTAGTAGTGGTTTTGTGCTTGACCCATTTCACGTTGTCCTTTTAGAATGATGCACTTTCCCTTTGCTTTAATCAACTCCAACTAGGCTATGATGATATTATCTAAAAAATCAAAGATAACTAAAATCAATTACCTAGTTCCTAGTAGTCAGTACAACAACTCTTCATAATGGGCTACACTCAGTCTTTCACTAATAATTCCTACGAATGTCTATACATCTTTGAGTGTAGAAACATTTGGTACAGGCACCATAGGTGCATTTCATGCTTCAAAAATTTTGTTAACAATTACTTCTACTACTATCTCTTGTCCTTGATGCTACATCACTAAGAAAATTACCCCTTTGTCCTCCTCCAAGTACACCAAAAAGGTAGTGGCATTCCCAAAGATTTCTTGGAATTGCTATTATTTCAAGAGAGACACTATCACCT
Organism: Gnetum montanum; assembly: GCA_015680685.1. Lineage (NCBI taxonomy): Eukaryota > Viridiplantae > Streptophyta > Gnetopsida > Gnetales > Gnetaceae > Gnetum > Gnetum montanum. The sequence continues at coordinate 16,074 of MNCI01036176.1, read as the reverse complement.
CTCAGGCACTAGGATTCGACCTTGTGGTTAGTTGCATTCTTTGGGCTAAGAATATTGGCCCACCTCCCTCTATCTGCCTTATCATTCAAGAAACTTCATTAAGGTAACTAATTGTAGGATGGTACATAGATGGGTCCCCACCATTGGTTCACACTCACTACTCCCACTCATGCAAGAGTTGTTATTGGATTTCACGCAAGTGCTCAATGACTACATAGGCCTCTAGTGTTGTTTCTTGAGTGCTAGTGGAGGCAATGAGAGTATGCTGGATTGTATTGTTGGCATAGTGAAGTATCCCTACTCTTTTGCAGAGTTTCTTGATTGGCATGAAAATAGTAGGGTTTTCCTTAAAAATTCGTTCTCTTTGAAATACTTTTCTATCTCCAGATAGATTAGCTATGGAAGGTTAACTAGAAATATTTTGCTTAGAGTGGCCCAGGCATGGGCAAAGAAGGTTGTTACCTTAGTGGGCCTCATCATTAGATTGAGGTGGTAGGCTGTTATCTTGAAGTATGTTTGCTCTACTGGTGTGAGCATGCCAAACTCCTTACGGTCAATCCCATAACAACATTGGCTCCACTTGCTTTTGGCCTTAGGGTTTGCTTGCATTGAGATTTCTACCAAATGAGTGCCAGAATCAAGCAGACCAAGAGTTTGCACAATTGCTTCTACTAAGTAAGATAGCTAGATGTCATAGTGGTTCTTACCTTTTTGCTATTCCAAAAGAGATATGTCTCCCCCATGTATTACTCCCCACTAGTAGTGATGATTAGCCACATGGGAGAGCTTTGCATTTTTGTCTTGACTTCTGGTGGAGCATATTCCAAGAATGGTCCAAAGTTTAGTTCTTGGAGAATTGAGTGTTGGACATTGTGAGGCTTGATTGTATCTAGGTAGGCTTGTGTCAATATGACCTTAAGTCTTGGTATGAGCCCTTGTTCCTCTCCTCTTTAGGATTGTTTAGTTACAACCTCTTCTTTATGAATCTATTAAAAAAATTCCACTTTGGGCTTCTCCCAAAGACATCTCGTTGCATGATTTTTTGTTGCCTACTCCTAGGCTTGTTCTTCTTGGCCTCTTCTAGTTTTGGGTTGTTTTTCCTTTGGTTGTGATGGTCCTCCTTCCTACAAGCATTTTGGTTTATGTGCCATCTATAATCACAACATGACCAAGGATTAGCACTTAATGTGTAACTTCAAACATTGGGAATACCTTATCTCTTGGGGTAGTTACACTTGGCTAAGTTGTGAGCATGGCATAGTTCATTATTTTAATATTATGTTAATATTAATAATTAATTTTAGGTTTACCAGAGTTTTTTGGAAAGGTTAAACTCAAAAATTGATGGTTTAATGTTATTCTATTCATTAATCCTTTGGGGAAGTTAGAGAAATTTTTCATCATAAACCTTAAGGTTTGTGACCCCCACAACTAAGATCTTACCTTTGGTAGCTACAGGATCAAAGAATAGAGTGATTTGAATAAATGGTATGAAAGTTATGGGCTCTAGAAGGTTTTGGGCTTTAAAACATTACAAAATTTTCCTCATGTTTTGAAGAAAATGATAAAAAATTTCAAAGTTTTGGGCAGTATTTATAGAACTTTTGGATTGCATCGACACGGCCTAGTTGATCAGGCCAAGTCGATGTAGTTGTTGACCACTGTTGACTTTGTCAAAAGTAATGAAAAACAAGTATTTTTTGAGCAAAATTTGGGTCAAATGAAAGTCCAAAAAGTCAGGAACATAATGAAATCATTAGAAGATGGTTTTGATATTTGAAAAATTGAGGAATGAGTAGAGAATGAGATTTGATAAAGAAGAATTCCTTAAGGAGCACATAGTTGAATGCATAATGGGGTGCGCAAAATATTTTGATTGTGACAATATCTAAGGGTAAATAACTTAACCACCCAAACCATGAGATATGCAAGTGGATCCTCCCCATATTTGCATATGCTCTTTTTGCCCTTGCATATCCTCAATTAAGGAGTCCGGGTGCCCCATAGCTGATTAATGGCTACGAAAAGTGAAGAACCAAACGTGCAGAACCTATTTAAGAATTTCAACAAATCAAACTAAGACATGAAATAAAAACATGAAAATTGGTAGTGATGTGAGTTATGGAGAGCATTGAATAATGAGAGAGAGAATGGAATGGATGTCCCAATCATGGTCACATGAAGTCCCTTGTGAGAATCATAGTTAGATGACCCAATAAATTTCACCCTCAGTCCAAACCAAAACCAACCACTTTCAATGACTTTGCATTGCCACTCTAGGACCAATTTATGTCCTTGAGACACAAGAATGCTCCAATGGACAACTATCATTTCTTATTGGGAAGATAAGAGAAGTAGGAAGTGAGAAAAGACCTTAGTTAGAGGGGACCTTTAGGCATGGGTAACATATTCTTTTAGTCCCATAAGTAATGCTTGTAGCTCATTTATTTTTTCTAAGGAGTATGATTTGAATTCCCATCATGTTCTTTTTTTTCTTTTTTATTTATCTATCTTTTTTATTTTTGTTTTATTTTGTTTCTTGTTCTCATTTTTCTTCCTTTTGGATGGAAACCATACCATGAAAAACCTTATTCAACTTCCTATCATTGGTCGACATGAAACAGTAAGAAATCCATGAAAAATGAACATGCACTCAAGATGGTAAAGAGGTACAAAGAGTATTGAATCCCCTTGAAGCCACACCCTTTTCAAACCTTTGAGTCTTTTCCAAGCTTAGAGACTACCAAGGTCACAAGGTCATTAAGGTTTTATTAATAAAAAAGGGACATCATGTTCCCAAAACCAAGAAAATCATAGAGTTTGTGGATGGATGGATGACATGGACTCATTACCTATTTCATGAAAATAGAAAGCCATCTTAGTTATCAGTCATCAAAATTCAAAAATAGAAATCAAACATTAGGAAACAAAAATATTAAGCACAAGCCACCATTAGCAATAGCTGTAGCACCACTGTGTCCTATTGGCAATAAAGCACTTTATTAATAGAAATTAGAAAATCACACTAAAATAAAGTAAAATAAATAAGAAAATGTAAAATATTCAATAAATATTTAAATGTAGTAATGATGGTGTAAAAAAATTGANACCACTTAGCATGGAAACTCCCTATTGACTACTCTTCCTATGAGTTAGTGTACNGTTAAAAATAAAAAAGATGAAAAATTAAGGAGCCACTCAATAAACTAGCATGGATGGCCATCTCCCCCATGATTGAGTTGGAAGGAGGAGATCCAAAAAATTGAGCATGGTTGTCTATCCATTGAGGTATTTGTTGCACTAGCTTACTTGGGCATGTGGAAAGCCTTCACCTATTGGATGTTGATCAACTATTTCTTTTTTGGACTTTTAGGTTTGTATATGATCATGGCCCCAGAAGGAAAGGCTTTATCAATTATATAAGCCCCCTCCCACAATTTTTTAGAATTTAGTTTTCTAAGGAACATGTGTGGGTTTCTAGTAAAGGACCTTATCTCCATGTTGAAGTTTGATCCTTTTAATTCTTAGGTCATGTCATTGTTTGTTGAGTGTCTTATGTACTTCATTCAAGGATAGGGCCACTAATCAATTTTCATCTAGCACATTTAGGTTGATCAGTCTTTCTTTTCGTGCTAGACTTAGGTCAAGGTCTAAGTTATAGGTTGTTGAGAGTGTATGGAGCTTGGACTGAATTAAGAGTGTTGGAAGCTTTTTTTACACCAACTCATAGGAAGAGTAGTCAATAGGGAGTTTCCATGCTAAGTGGTAGGCCCAAAGGGCATCGTTGAGTTTCAAGCTCCAATGTCTCCTATATTTGCTAATGGTTCTTGTTAGAATCTTTGGCATCTCCCTGTTAGTAACCTCTACTTAACCATTGGCTTGGGGGATGATAGCATGTTGTTAATTTATGTTTAACCCCCAAGCATTGCATGAGTTTCTAAAAAGTGGTACTTTTGATGTGTGCTCCATTGTTAGAAATTAGTACATATGGCACACCAAACTTGTTTACATGTGTTGTTGTACAAATCAAGCAGTAGTAGATGATGTGTAATCCATGATAGCTACTACTTTAGCCCATTTGGTATAATAGTCAATGGCTACAATAATATAGGATTTTCTACTGGACATGGGTATGATGGAATCCATGAAATCTATGCCCCATATATCAAATGGTTCTAGTTGTTGGATCCACTATTGAGGATCCTCCATTCATGCTATCATCCCACCATCTTGTTGATAGTGCTCACAAGATTGGACAAACTAGTGAGCATCCCTAAACATTGTTGGCCAATAGTATCCTACCATCAGGATTTTTATGATCATGCATCTTCTAGCATAGTGACCCCCACAAGGACCCTCATGAGCATTCTGGAGAATGTGCAATTGATCAACATTTGGTACATACCAACGAATTAGGCCATCAGTGCATACCTTATAAATATGTCCATTGATTTTCATGAAGAATTTGGCCTGATGAAGAAGCAATTATTTTTTTCTATAGTTCAGATCTTATGGCATCTCTTGAGTGAGAAGATAAGTGAGGATGCCATCATACCTTTTTGATTCTATAGGCACTTGTTCATTTATTGCACTAGTAAAGAGGACTTCATTAGGAAATTAATTAGAGAGTGAGCTCTCCTCTTTGTTATCCCATTGTAACCAAGACAGGTGATTAGCGATCACATTCTCAGTCCCCTTTCAGTCTATCATTGTAAGATCAAACTCCTGCAAGATCACCAGCCACAGTATGACATGAGGGCTCACTATTGGCTTATTCATTAGGAAGCAAATTATACTATGGTTAGTGTGCATAAGCACTTTATATCCAATTATGTAATGCTTGAACTTCTTTGGATTGTACACCACTGTCATCAGTTATTTTTTTACTATGGTGTAATTTAGTTGTGTGCCCACAATGCTTCAACTTATGCAGTAGATATAATATGGATGTTTTTGGTTGTCCAATTGCATAAGCATAGCTCCAAAGGCATAGTTAGATGCATATGTCATGATATGGAATGGTTTGGACCAATCTAGTGCTCGTAGAATTAGAGTCTCTACAAGCTTTTCTTTGAGGCTCTAGAATGCATTTTTGCATTCCCTAGTCTAGATGAATGGAGCATCTTTCTTTGTTAGCTCAACCAATGATTTTGCGATCTTAGAGAAATTCTCTATAAATCGTTGGTAGTAACTAGTGTGTCCAAAGAACGATCAAACATCTTTTAAAATTTTTGGTTAACATGTGACTCCTTGGATGACCCTTATCTTTTTAGGGTCTACCTCAATCCCTTCCTACAAAATTCTATGCCCTAATACAATACCTTCTTAGACCATGAGATGGCTCTTTTACCAATTGAGCCAAAGATTTGTTTCCACACATCTTTTGAGTACTTTCTCAAGGTTGTTCAAAGCTTACTCAAATGTAGTTCCATAAGTGGAGAATTCATCCAAAAATACTTTCACTACTAATTTGCTATTGAAAGATGCTTAAAATCAAGCATTAGAAAGTGACAAGAGCATTGCATAGACCAAAAGGCATCTTGCGATATGCAAAAGTTCCCTAGGGACATGTAAATGTTGTTTTGGCCTAGTCTTCTAATGCAATCTAGATTTGGTTATAGCCACAATAACTATCTAGAAAACTATAATAGTAATGCCCAATACTTGATCAACGAATGGCAATAGAAAATGATCTTTGAATGTTTCCATGTTTAATAGCCTGAAGTACAAACCTATCATTTTCCATCTTTCTTTAGCATTATCATGAGTGGGCTAACCAACTCACTATCTAGAATGGGATAGATGAACCTTATCCTAAGGGGTTGTTCAATCTCCTCTTTGAAGATTTGCTTCACTTTTGGGTTCAACCGTTGTTGTCATTGTCTCCTTGGCTTCATAGATGGATTAGTATAAATGTGGTGCTGGCATATCCATGGATCAATTCTAGTGATTTTAGGATATGACTAGGCAAAGGTCGTTGGCCATTTGTTGATTACTTTCAATAGTTTCACTTTTTTCTAGAGGCAAAGTTTAGCATTAAGTATGAAAAGCTTGCTATTTTTCAAGAATGCATATTCTAGGCTAGCATGTAGAGTTTTTAGCTCTAGGGGCTCTTGTTTGAAATTCTCAAGGATCTCCAACTCTTCCCAATTTGTATCATCATTTTCATTATTAGAGAGTTGGTAATGAACTTGTTGTAGTTTATCCATGCTTATGACATAAGCACATGTCGAACTCTCTGTACGTTCCATGCACATTATGTTGCATGAAAAATCAATGGTCAACCATTGGATGCCCTCTTGTTTTGTGGTTGCTACGTATAGGAACCTTTGAATATTTTCTTCATGTGCACACTGCTTGCATGCAAAAATAGATGCTCGTTTAACAGACTAGAGTTTCTACACATAATTGCACCCTGTATTGCTATACACTATGCATGGAACTTATTTTTTCTTGATCTTTCCAAATGCATTATCCTTAGATATCTCCAAGGAAAGATCTCTAATGCTCATTGTCACATCAATAGTGCTTAACCATGCCCTTTCCATGATGATTGGAAAGTCCCCCTTATAGTTCTCAACCTTGATTACTAGGAAATTGATAGGATAAGACCACCCATAGACAATGGTTAGAATGTCTTCTACCAGTTCCAATGGAATAGTAATGGATTGGTCTACCAATTTCAATCAAATATTGCTCTCCTTAAAAGGTGGTAGGTTCCAGGCAGTATACATCTCATGAGAAATCAAGTTTACACTAGAACCTAAATGAAGAGGAGCTTTACATGGTTTATTCCTAGCAATCTATAAATAGATAAGAGGACTTCTAAGATTAGCTAATTTTCTAGAAAGATTGTTAGCCTAGATCCAATTAGATATGACATGAGTGAGCATAATAGTATGGATTTTTGGTGGCATTTGGTTTGAAAGGTTCCTAATGGAATGGTTTGTAGAGGATGATGTAGGAGCAGGATGACTAGCTACTTGAGCCTATGAGGGCTTAGTAGGGCTTTTGGATCAGAAAAATGATCTTTTATGAGCATGAGGTTCTAAACCACTCAGTTGATTAATTGGTTTCCGATTGATGGACTAGGCTGGAAGTTCACCCTACATGGATGGAGTAGGCAATATCTATGTTGAGGGTGGAAAAATAGGTGCAAGAACAAGAGGATAAGGATGGAATGTGGTATTACTCTAGAAATGTGGAAAATGAGTTCTATAGTATTCGGGAGGATAGTAGTGATTTTGGAAAGGAGAAACGTAACTGAAAGAATGACATGGATATAGGGGTTGTTGAAAATAATACCCATATGGATCTAGTTACCTATAAGGATACTACTTCCTTGGTGGTGGTATCCCCCATGCTTGTGGTTTTTGCCATTGTTGATACTACTCATATGGTTGTGGTGGAGTTCTACTTAGATAATATTGTTGTTATTAATGCAATTGCCTGGGATTACCTTGAGAATAAGGCAATCTTCTAGGTGTTTATCTTTTTTATAGTCATGGATTCAGAGCATACACCCTAGACTCCTGTAAGTGTGACATGATAAGGAAACATTCCTTAGGATGTTCATATTGATAGATGCCATGTCTACCATTATCATCTGATTTAGTTTCTATAACTTTCTCTACTACAAAAATCTTACCCTTATCCATTTGATTAACATGTTTAGCTTTTTTTCACCTCCTATGATCATAATTATTACTTTTTTCTTTGGACTCCTCAACAATTTTCAAAACAACTTGAAATCTGTTATTTATATAGTCCCACAATTAATCTACCTTAGCTGAAATTTTAGAGGTAAATTTTTGAATCGACAAGGATTTTCAGTTCACCACCTCATCAAGTGATGATTCCTCCTCACTTTCACAAAATTGGACCTCCGTTTTGTGAATGGAAGGATCTTAGTTGTATTCTTCTGCACTTTCGCATTTTCTCAACTCTCCTTCTTTTGCTACTAGCTCGATCAGCCTTTGGATTTGATGGGCTCTTAACTTTGATAGTCTTCCTTGGGTGTAGATCCTAAGAATTCTCCTCATTTTAGAACAAAGCCCATCTATGATGTGGCAAAGTTGTTCTTGCTAAGAGTAACCATGGCTAGGGCATCGATGTAATAAGGAATAATATCTACCCATGGTGGCATCCAATGACTCATGTGTTCCTTACTTTCAACTATGGATATTCCTTCTCAGATTAGACACTCAAGAGTACATTTGATACTTGTCATTGAATAGTTCAAGCATCATACTCCATCTATGGATTGATTCTAGCTCCAAGGACTAGTACCAACTTTCTGCTTCTTTGATTAGTATCTTGGGAAACAACTTAAGCTTTTGCTAATCATTTTGTATTTTTTGTAAGGCATAGGCATTGTGAAAAGCTTAAAGATGGTTTAGTGGATCGAAGTTATATCTCCCCTCAAACTTAGGGATGTTGTTCATATCCAATCACTTGATCTTATTTTCTTTCATATGCCTTATAAGAATTCTCACTACCTCTGCGATATTTAGCATGCTTCAAGTGGCTAGCAAAGGCTCATTATAGCCATGACCCTGGTGCCTATGATGCCTCTTTATTTTATGTAAACACCCTTTGCACTTCCATTTTCCATGACCACTACCCTTTTTTCGGATCACCATTTGTGGGGATCACTCCGCTGTAGTACACTCTCAATCTCTAATCTAATGAATTAACTCTTTGCTTCTGCCTATGGTTTTCATCTCGATTTGGGGTTTCCATGTAAATTCTATGTGTTTCTATTTTGATTTCTATTTTCCTATTGCATTTGTTCGTTGTTTCTTATTTTATTTTCTACAAAAAGTATATCATAGGATTTTGGAAATTTATCTTAAAATTTTTAAATCATCATGGTTTCAACCCTTACTTTGTTGATAAGATGAAAGTGTTTTTTTGTCAATGCTAGTGCCATTGCATGTGTTAATGGTTTAACATCTACTTGAATATGAATGGTTTAATATTAAATCCATTTTCCTTGAAAAGATCACTTCATCAAGGGTGCCCCTTGGCTCCATATCTTTGCATTAATGTAATAGATGCATTGGATTTTCTTAGTACTAAACAAATTAATGCAAGCTTCCTACATGTGCTACAACTTCCTAATTCCAATAATCAATTATGTAACTTTCATTTCACATATGATTCTTTCTTTAAATTCACATGATATTGATGAGTTATATTGCTTGGATATCAATTGTCAAGCATTTAGTTCTTGAATTATTTAGGCTATAGCAACTTATCTTAGAAAAGAAAATTTATCTTGTTATGATTACTATGAAGATGATTCAAATTTGGTGACATCTTTACATTTCTTGGAATTTCTTTTGAGTTCAACATTTTCAAGCATCAAGTATGGTAATGGGTATTAAAAAAGATTAAATAAAAAATTGATGTTTAAGTATAAAAGAAGCTTTCTTTTGTTGAAAGGGCTCTTGCATATGAAAATTTATCTATTTTTATTACATAACTATTGTTCCTATTCTTCAAATAATAATTTAAAAAAAAATTAAATAGATGTGAGATTTATTATTGAAAAAAGACACTAGGGTTAAATATTTTAAAAGAGTTTGGGATATTTGTGGAAGAATTAAATACCTTGGGGATTTTCCATTCTCCTTTTATCTAAAAGGAAAAGCCTGTGTAGCAAAGTAGGTACTTTGAGCTTATAAGTGTAGTGAACCCTAGAAATTATTAGTTCATAGTTTTGTCTATTATGAAAAAAGTAATTAGTTAGTCTATTAAAAATGTAGATGTTATGTAAATTTACTATTCTTGCCATGAATTATTCAATTTCAAGGTTCTCCATATTTGTAAACTATGTAGAATGTAAGATACTTCATAAAACATCATGTACAAAAAACTATAGTGTACTAGTAGTAATACTTCTTTATAGCATTTATCTTTAAATCTTGTAAATAATCATCTAGATGAAAAAGAAATCTTAATCTTTTTCACAAAGATATTGTTAATTTGCAAAATATATGATCTTATAGTGCTAAGAATCCATTTCTTGTACTACTATTCATGATAACTTAAGTCCTTTAAATTCTATGAAATATAAGTATCTTGCATTTTGGTATCTGTCATCAATGTGTGAAAGCGTTCACAATTTTTAAGTTACTCAAGCTTAGAGTTGGCTTTAGATAAGTAATCTCAAGATTATCTACTTCATAAATGAATTAAAAAAAAACACTTCAAAGATTTATGTTTTTTGATTAACCATCAAATGTACCGGTGATTCTAATTTTTAAGTTAATTTTTGAGATGAAATATGAGGGGGGGTTGTTGGACCTTGAAAAGTGAGTTTTATTAATAGAAAAAGAACATCAAATACATATTCAACATCAATTCATATAGACTAGATATAGAAGGAGAAAAAACATAGAAGGGAAATTGAATGAACTAGGGATGTTACATAGGGAAACATCCTTACAAAAAACTGATCCCAAAGGGGAGGAACACAATCTGGAGATCTACCATCCACCAAGGATCATCTAAAAATGATAGTAGATGAAGAGTGGCAGAAAACTAGATGAAGCATATAACACCCAAAATTATAAAGAGAGACTCCCATGTAGTGATTCTTGTTGAAGAAGGTTGCTTGGACTCATGGATCTGCCCCAAGGCTACAACAAATGAATCAACTAATTAATATCCAACTTGACCTATGAAGCTTGAGATATGATTTGGAAGTCAACAAGGTGGAGGATCTACAATTTCTTCATAATAGTCAAATGATAGATATGTGAATAGTTAGTCCTCAAAGAAGAATAGTACATCTGTGCTTCCAAATATAATATCGAACAATGGGCCTAATAACCTTCCATAGAAATTTGAAATTCATAGAAGTGGTAGGCAAAGAGCCAAACATAATGTCATCTTAAGAAAGCTTGCACAATGGGATGACTTTGAAAGCCCATCCCTACATATGATGAGTGAAAGGGTAATGCCAAAAACCATGAACAAAATCCTCAATTTTACCACAAAGAGGGCACTTAGGAGTGTGAATCCCAAGGTATTCAAGGTGTTTGCTGATGGGTAAACCATAATGAAGAAGACACCAAAGAAACTATTGAATTTTAGGAAGGGTTAGAAGTTTCCAAATATGTTTAAAGAGGGAGATCCAGAATTGGTTAGACTCTTGTTTGTGCCAAGATCTATTATATCATTGAATGACAATTGAGGAATCATGCAATAGTTGAAAGGGGATATGCAACTTATAAGGTAGAAGTTTTGATTCTTTAGTCCATTGAAAGTGATGAAAAATACCTTGTACCAAAACATCCAGTTGCAAATATTGATGAATAAAATTATAAACTTGATTCAAGCAATGTTGCATTGCATTGGAAGCCCCATACAAGTTTTGAAACACTTCCCAAGAAATCCATTGGTGTGTGAGACAAAGACAACTAAGAGAAATAACTCTCTCTTGATATCAAGAAGTAGCTACCCTAGCATTTGTAGTGCTAAGAGTAGCAGGTGATAGGTGATGAGACATGATTTGCATGAGCCGCGATACCGTGTACACGATATTACAGCCACCGTGATATCGCTTACGATATATTTCAGCCGTCGCGATATTGTGTCGTCCCCTGTGATGTCACGTACGCGATATCGTGGTCCACTGCCAAATCTATAAATAAGAGGTGGCACTCCCCTTATTTTCCATCCTAAGCTAGAAGTAGGGAAACTCTGGCAGATTGATCACTCCAGAGATAGAATATTTTCCATGTGCCTGCAATAGGAGTCCCCAAGTGAATGGATCTTTATTCGAGCAACATTGTACCTGAACGCAAGTTGTGTACAGAAATAAAGACGAGCTTTGTGGATAAACCTTGCAATGCATGGAATAGGATTTATTACTTTTTATTTATTACATGTTATTTCCTACCTGTTATTTATTACCCTGTAGTAGCGCGGCATGAGTAGGACTTAATTACGAGCATTTACAAATGTGTACGGCTAATCAAGAAATCGGCTACTCATCATGATTAGATTCTCTTACCTTCAACTCCTAGAATGCAGAATGAGTACGACTTAATTACGAGCATCTAAGGATGTGTACGACTAGTCAAGGAACAGATGCTCATTACGTTTAGGCTAGTTAAGTGCCTCAGTACGACCACTTCGAGCACGTGCATTACGCGTGGTGATCTCAGGTTCGATTAGCGTTTGGTAGCCAGGGTTGCATAGTTTAGGGTGTGTACGGTAAGTGGGAACGGATGCTAATGCTAGTTAATTTAGACTTAGTTCATTAGTTAGAGTTAGTTAGTTTCTCAACCCTTCACCTCGATAGCATAGGAGAAAAACATAAAAGACTATA
>MNCI01036174.1:21832-32229 GCA_015680685.1 Gnetum montanum | reverse complement strand
CACTAGTTTTCATGAAGGATGATGCCTTGGATAAGTTTTGGATGGCTGAGCTTGTTGTGAAAATTAGTATTCCTTCAATCAACAAAATGGGCCTATAGATAAACTAAACTAAGAGCATACTAATTTAGTTTTAAAAAATGCATCATTCTTAAGTTTGATTAGGCCTTCCATAGGGCATGTAATCAAAACTGATGAAAGGTTTAGCTTTGAGAAAAATCTCTTTAGGGCAACTATGGCTTCCCTATGTGGCTTGATCCAAATTGATGAAAATTTTAGAGCTAAGAAAAAGGAGAATTCTTAAGGTTGACTGACCTAGGCATAGGTTAACTGATCTTAGTTGACGAATATGCATGTGTTTTTACTTTACATCCTCCCAAGAGATATTTCATTTTCTCAACCATTACATACCCTAAAAATACCAACCTTGATCTGGTGAATCCTCAAGAACTACTTTAGTGATCTTGTCTTATCTTGAGATATCCAAGCTATGAGTGTATGTAATTAATTAGCATAAGGTTTCTACTTCTAAAGGTAATAAATTACATTCACATAATAACATTAAATAATTTGTTTGCATCTTTACCTTTAACTCATGAAGAAGAAAATTTTTTATACTCTTTTAATATCTTTTCAAAGTTTAGTAGTGAGTCCAAGTCTTGAAATAACACATCTATATAATATAGTAGGATAGATGATCGTATGAAAAATATTTTTTTCTAACCTTCCAAGTCCAGAGTCCTAAATTCTTGCATTTTTTTAAGAGCAGATAGAGCCTTAAAATCTTTTGCTATTTTTTCTTTAATAAACTTCTTCCCCTACATGTAATTACTCATATAAATGAGACCGAAACATTGAAAATAATTTACTATTTATACATTAGGACCTTCAAATTAAAAGGTATAATAGTTATTTTTTGTATCCCAAATCATCAATTTCATTTTATCTACATTGACTTGAAGACCATATGAATGACAATAAATTTCTAAAGTTTGAGACATAGTTTGCATACCTTTTGTACCAGTAGAGATAAAGGTAGCAACATTTTCATATAAAAGAAGATTCACTCTTTGGAATCTAATTTTAATAGCATCAATATCTTGCCCGTTGCAAAACCATTCTTTCATTTCATCAATAAAGATATCAAATAAAGTTGAAGAAAGTGAACAACCTTTCTTGACTCCAATTTTTCTTTGAATTGTGTCATCTACTTGTAATAAGGATACACATAATGAGATCCCCTATAAGAGCAAGATTAGGTTTTGTTCACTTGTCTTTATGCATCTCATCTATGAATCATAATTGCTTTATATAAATATTTGAATGGATCTTCCATTTGAACAAAAACCTTCGCTATGATATCAAGTGTAGTGTAATGACACTTCCTCGGAAAGCATCCTAGGAATCATCCTTAAGTCCCAAAATCATCAAGTATTCTAAAGTAAACTTAAGATGTGCTATCCCTCAACATACTCAAGAACTTGCAAGCACAACAATAGTATATAACACACATGTCATTTATTCGATTGAAGGTTAGGAGCATCATGATGATGCCTTAATAATCATATAAGTAGCAAGATCAATGTGACATACACACACAACATTGAGAGAGAATACTAAAAAATGCATAAGAGACATCAATCATCAAGTTGCATTCCTATACTACATGTTCTAGTTCTAAATCCATTTTGTAGAGTAGGGATGGTGCTTGTGCTAAAGGCCAAAACATAGGCTACCTACATATTCTTGTGACATAGTATATAAAAAATCAAATCCATATAGTTCTATAAGAGAAAATGATTGTTAAGATAGTATGAAATTTGAGTGGATCTCCATATTTCCAATCCCCATTTTAAAAGGGAAGCATCCTTCAAACCATGAATAATACATACTCTGTATAGAAGTTCCCTCATGGGTTTTTAGTTTTTACTGAAGGATTTAGTTTAAAAAGAAGAAAAATACTCCCTGAAAAGGAAAAATAAGAGTAATAGTGAGAAAGAAAAAGAAGAAAACAAAACAAAAAAGAAACATATTACAAAAACAGTTGATGGATTTCCCATCTTAACTTCCAAAACAAAATTAAACAAAAAAATTAATACTATAAGAAAAAATTAATTATTCAGTCTTCTTTAGAAGCTTTCATATTGAAGTTGTAATTAAAAAGCAACACCTTCAAAATATAATATTTAAATTCTAAAGAGAGATCTTAGTTATATTTTAACTACTAAAAAGTAATCACGCATTAAAGTTTCCAAGTAGAATAGAATATAAGTGATATAAGATACTTCTAGATAAAAAGAAAAAAAGTAGACAAAGTAGATAATAAAAAGTAGTTTAACTAATTAGCTCATTATGTTTCACAACAATTTGTAACCAAGAGACTAATAGTTTGAATCATACTTAAGGTATCATTATGTCAATAAGCTCTTTTTAAAGTGTCATGTTAGCTAAATATATCTTAGATGTATCTATACAGGAAGTGTTTTGGGTTCAACACCCACCAATTGGCAAATAGTAGCTTGGAAAATAATTAGTCAATTATTAATGATATATATAGCTCTAAGTTATTGGTTCAATTCTAGTAAGCAATGTTGAGTTATAAAATTTTAATTTGACTATATATCTTAAAGGTAAATATTGTTTGAAAAAACATTTTGGGTTTCAACAACCCCCACCCTCCTTTATATACTAAAGATTCATGTAGCAAACTGATACTTTCATAAAATGTAAGAATAATTAATACTAATGGCAAATGGTTCAAGTAGTTAGCCCATTGTCTTACTAGGCAAGAGATTGCCTATTGGAATTATACTTGAGGCATCATTATGGGTTGACTATAATGGGCAATGTTAAGTTGTAAAGTTCTAATTTAAGTGCATGTTTTGGGGTAAATATTGTTCAAGAAAGTTTTGTGTTTTGACACCTTTCACCTAGGGGTGTTGTATAGTTGTCAAGATACTTATCTCTTACTGAGGAGGTTGTGGGTTCAATTCCTACCTTTGGCTTTAGGTGTGACAACAGAGGAGTACCTTCCTCCAACCCCACCAATGCTTAAGGTATCATTAGATTTCTCTATAATTCCTCCCATGTATGTTCATTACATGTTTTGGGCTTTATCTTGATACTCTTAATAAATTAAGATAATAGTATTTACTAGTGATAGCTCGCTAAGTGGTTAGCTTAATATTTTGTTAGAAAAGAGGTTACTAATTTAAATTATACTTGAAGTATTTTTATATTCATTTTTAACTCCTCTAATGTATCCTATTAGCTATATGTCTTAGGGTATACTTATAGCTATTCTTTTGGGTTTCGACACCAATTTTATGATAATGCTTAAAATAAAAAACCATAAATTCTTCGTTTTTAAAAAATATTCACCATTGACATTTCTTTAAAGAAGCATGAACAAGCAAACCAACCATGAACACCCATATACTATTTTCAACATGATTATATTAAGTGCCTAAGGATTGATCTTGTCCTAGAACAAAAATTAGGAAAATGGGTCTAGCTGTACCTCATACTATACAAATATTTAGAAATAAAAAAATGATTAGTACCAATATTGATCATTGATGTTGTTGATGCCAACATCACCCATGCTAGGAATGGGGCCGTGATCAACAACATGTTTTAGGTTATCATATGAAAAAGTTTGAATTATCCTTTAGAGAAACATAGATAAGGTACATATCATTACATTATGATAAATTAAATAAATGGTTGATGAGCCAGAGAAAGACACTATTATACCACAAAGGTTTCTTTTACTTCATTACAATTTAAAATATATAGTAATTGCCATTTAGACATGCTAGTGTTGTATTACACTCCAAAAAGATCCTAATGACACTAGAGAAAACTTTACATGATAGGGATCCATCTTGTTATGTTATGTGGTGTTAAATGTCGGATTTTAAAATGCATCATGAAAAACAAATGTGTGACAACAACGCAAATGCTTAGATAGATATTAAATAAAAGTAAACCAAATGCTATTAAAAGTACAACCCAACAAAAGCTTTCAACCTTTAAATGTATTCATACATTAAAAAGCCATATGATTTTGGACCTAGAATTTCAAAGAAAGGGGTAATTGTTTTTTAAATTGACTCTAACACCAAGTGAAATTAGTACATTTATCAAATGGAGGTTGATTGACTGTCAAAGTGAATATCTATAACTACATTTTTTCATATTCTAATGCTTTAAAATTCTTTAAAAATTCTTTTTGCATTTTAGATTTGAACTCTCTTTGGTACTCTGAGGTGAGCATTGAAATTTCTGTTGCTCACTCTATTTTCTGCTGTATTTTAATTGCTTACAGTTGGAGGAGTCTTGGAACAACTTCCTCGAGTTTGAAATTTATGTGGCAAATTTGAGAGTCCTTTTAACTTGAAATTTTGATTTCTTTTTTTTTTTTATTGATCACTTAAGCTTCTAAGTAATGAAAATCCAATCAGCTTTATGAGCTTGAAATACCCAGCAATGCTATATAAAACAACTTATTGAAATGTCCATTAAGGTGACGGCAACTAACAAAGTAAACGGAGATACAAACTTGAAAATAGTAGACATGACTTGGCATTAAAACTAGTTTTTCTCTGACTGAGCAAGTACCGTTGAGTTTGAGTGAGTTTACTATAAAAACCTTAAAATTGTGAATGCTTTTACCCAAGTTTGACTGACTGTTAAAACTCTGCCTTCCTTCTCTGACAGTCGACTGCAGGGCGTCCTCTCTCCTCCCTTCCGCTCTGATCAGCAGGCGCATGATAGTGGAACAACGTGGGCGTTAATCAACAGAAAGGCACATGGCGATGTATATTTGACGGCACTGGCGATGCAGGCCATGATTGCGGCAGCTCTGATTGACGCACTGCACGTGACAGGCAAATGTGGAGGAATGATGGACCCCCGGAAGCTACTGCTGTGCGTGAGAGAAGTGTTGCCAAGAGGGACCTGTCTCTTTCCATCACCGGCAACACACAGCACATTTAGGTTCATGTAGACAGTTTTATAGAAGTGGGCACCACTGGCAGCTGGGGTTAACGTACATACTGATGTACATACACAATACCTAGATTTAACATTTGAGTATTCAACATACTTTGAGTATCTTAAACCTACACCCACTAGGACAAAGGGAAAAACACAAGTGAAATTGAAACCACCAAAGTGAAATTCAGAGAAGTTTCCCCAAGAGCGACGGACCAACTTTTCCATCACCGGCAACACACAGCGCACATTCACGTTCATGTAGCCGGGTTTATAGTAGTGGGCACCACTGCCAGTTGGGGTTAATATAGATACTGAAAGTTTACCGGTACATATTTGAGTATTCAATATACTTTGAGTATGTTAAACCTACATCCACTAGGACAAAGAGAAAAACACAAGTTGAATTGAAACTAGTAAAGTGAAATTCAGAGAAGTGTCGGCAAGAGCGACCGACCAGCTCTCTCTGTCTCTTTCCATCACTGGCAACATAGCACATTCACGTTCGTGTAGCCGGTTTTATAGAAGTGCGCACCACTGGCAGGGATGAACCGATGAACCGAAGACAAAGGAAAAGTTTAAAATTTATTAGTTGTTATATTTTCATTAAAATTTTAAAAAAATTATTTTATTTAAATTTGGTATCTTTTCTTTTCAATTTAATTTACTTTTTTGAAACATTAGATAGCACTCTCCAACTAAGAGAAGTATCGGCAAGAGGGACAGACCACCTCTCTCTCTCTCTCTCTCCATCATTGGCAACACAGCACATTCACGTTCGTGTAGCCGATTTTATAGAAGTCGGCGTCAACAGCACATTCACGTTCGTGTAGCCGATTTTATAGAAGTCGGCATCACCGGCAGCAGCGATGGAACCGATGAACCGAAGACAAAGGAAAAGTTTAAAATTTATTAGTTGTTATATTTTCATCAAAATTTTAAAAAATTTATTTTATTTAAATTTGTTATCTTTTCTTTTGAATTTAATTTACTTTTTTGAAACATTAGATAGCACTCTCCAACTAAGACTAAGGTGCCTATGCAATAGCCTCCTAAATGAGTTTTTCCAGAAAATTTACAAATCAACAAATGTTGTAATAAAAATGAACAATTATGTCTTAGTTTAATGATAAGACTCTTGACTTGGAAGTTTAAGTCATGAGTTCAATTCTTATGGGCAATGCTATTGATAAAGTTTCATTGGACTATATATCTTGGCCTGTACCTATGTTTGTAATTCTGATAAGTAATGATGAGTCATAAGATTTCATTTAAATTATATATCTTATGGTGTACCTATGTTTCAATTATTTTCATGTTCCAAAACCCTATAAAATTATTGTGATAAATATGGGAGAAAAATGTAAAAGAGGCAGTAAAACCCAAAGAAATAGAAATGTAAAAGAGGCCGTAAAAACCAAAGAAATAAAGAAAACAAGCAAAAAGACCCACGCATCAAATTTTACAATTTAATAATTTTACTTGCAAGGTACCAAAAAAGTGAAAAATGAAAGTAATAAAAAGTCCAAAAAATTGCAGAATAGTAGTTTTCATGTAGCTAATTTCAATAAAATACATGAGGCATGTGCACCCATGTCTCTAGTATTATGCCTATATAAAATCACTTTTTCATCGAGCATTGAGCATTGTCGGCCATTTACGTACTTTCTCTGTTATAAATCCTGTGCTTTCGCAAAGTAGAAACAGAACAGGAGAAACACAGCATCGTCACAGAAAATTTGCGACAAACCATCATGGCTTGCAGGCCACACAGATACATCTCATTTGCAAGTAAACAGTCTTGAAGAGTTTCATTCGGGATTCCAGGCATGTTCTCTCTCAATTTTTGCTATATTTCAGGTTTATTATTTAGTACATGCGCTTGATAATGGTGATGTTTTCAATTTCCAGCACCATGTTGTTTAAGTTTTAACCAATCGCTCTGGGTACTATCAAAATTTGTAATTAGGTAATTTGCCTTTAATTATTTTTGTTTATACATTTTTCATGGTTTTGTTGATTCTTGTATGCTTCATGAAATACATGGAATTGTAAAAGCTCTCTCAATCTTAAACAAATCTATTTGTTTTACATTGAAAACCACTTATATATGTTCTAATTTCGAAGACATGATTCAGAGAGAGCCTTTTAAATTGAAATGGATACGCTGTTAGGGATGCCATAATTCACAGAAGTCGGCAACGATGATATCAAGCAAGTCAGGCAATACTTTGGAGATTTTGATAAAATCCCTATTTTAATGTGTTTAGGGTTTTCCTTTTGGAATTAGCTGTGACAAAAACCCTATCCGTAAGTTTCATTTTCTTTGTTGTAGATGATGTTCTTGCAGAAGAAACATCGTAATAGACAAGTCATACGAATAAATTTTTCCCTTTTCAGAAGTGAAATCATTATCATTAAGAATGAAACGTTAAGAAATTTTTTTTAAAAAAAAATATAATTATCATTGTCCTAGGATTATAATAAATCATATATATTTGAAATTTTGATTACTGGATGTTTTATAGGTTTCATGAGCTTCCAAGTATTAGACCAATTGTGTTTCTGCTTGTAATAATTTTTTATTATCCAAAACACTGCACAAATATAATAATATATTTGTTTCTTTATGTATGTACATGATGTTTCACTGGGGCTTCTCGTAGTTCCATTTTTGAAAATAAGTTGAGGTCTCATTTGAGTTTCTATGCATGTCTTTGCAGATCCAAGTCTCCAAGTAGGCGAGACTTGTACCTTCCTTCCTAAAGTGAACGGTTGCAATATTTATAAACAGTTGCTTGCATGTTAGCCGAAATTTCATGTTGCATTCTCTAATGCATACTGACAAATTTTGCATTAAAATGTTCATATTCTAGATTGTGGCTAATCAGTAGTAGAAAAGACGATATAAAGGCTTTTCTACCCTTAATATTTCAGACTCAGTTCAGACAAATGAGTTAAAAAAAACGATGCCAAGGAGAAATTGAAGAGATTCATCCCATTTTACAACTTCACGATGAGGAGCAGGCCAAGGCCGTCGTTCCTCAAATTTATTCCTTAGAGAGCCATCGTTGAACCCTCAAACTGAGAATCATCACACTCAGAATATGGCAGCTGTTGGCAATGACAGTTTTGAGAGTGTTACAGGAGTGGCAGAAGAAGGGATCACTCTCATGGGTCGTGTTGTTCAAGGAGTCATTTATGGTGGAAATGCAACTATGGGATACTTGGTTGCCCTAGAAATTCCAGGAACTGATAGGATCTTAAAAGGGCTTGTTATGGATACATCAATGATGCTTCCTGTAACCGCTGAGAATGATATAGCTCCTCGTGTGCAAATGATACCACAGGATGAATCAATCTTCCAATCTATTTTTGGAAGTTCAGCTGCCACAGCCACTGCAATACAGGAGGAAGAGGAGGATCCACCAGCAGGAGTAGGAGCAGCATTCTCTTTAGGAATTCAAAGCCAGCAGCCCCACATAGTTCTTAGCCAAAACTAACAAAATGGTATAGTTTCTCCTTACATGTATGGAGCCCTGCCTTCAGGTAAAACAACTGTTGTAAATACAAACCAGACAGCAGCTTGGTTGCAGAAAACTTCTCCACAGTTCATGGATTCTGGTGAACAATTCCATGTACATGGAGGTGTTTCACTCATGAATTTTGGTACACAAGTAAATTCGTCAACTCACTCTTCTTGCCAAAGTCCTGGTGCACAAGTAAATTCCTCAACTCCCTCTTCTTCCCAAAGTCCCAGTGCACATATGACTCCATTACCGGTTCCCAAGTTTTCAAATGGATTTAACAGTCAACGAGGCAACATGCTTGGCAATGCACCATCCCTTCTCCCTGTTGGAAGTTCTGGATTTTTAGCTTCATTCAGACCCCCTGTAATGCATGGTAAACCCGGTATACAGTTTTCAGCCTTGCAACTACAGAAAAATGGTAACATTTACAACTTAAATTTGTAATTCTCTATTATTCTATGTAATAGGATATATTAAATAATTTTGCCAAAATAGATTCTTTGCAGGGCAATGTTCCTAGCCAAACTGTTGTACCATTCGGCTCTAAGGAATATTACAGTGCAGAAACTTCAGAGACGGTAAATGCCTCAAGCCTCGGTTTCTATTTCCCTAAGTTTTTTTCCCGAGGTATGA
This sequence comes from Gnetum montanum, assembly GCA_015680685.1. Classification (NCBI taxonomy): domain Eukaryota; kingdom Viridiplantae; phylum Streptophyta; class Gnetopsida; order Gnetales; family Gnetaceae; genus Gnetum; species Gnetum montanum. Next base: position 23,071 of record MNCI01036174.1, on the reverse strand, counting down.
CTGAATATACCGGGTCTAACATGTTGGACAAATTTCTTAGTGTATGAATTATCTTTGTCCCATTTGCAGAATTTATTCTCAGCCCATGGAAATAGTCAACAATCTCTCTCTCAGATGCCTTCTTACATAGCGCAGGAGATGCAGGGCAATCAGGAAGTGTTGCATCGAAATTCAAATGTTGCAGGATCAAATTATTTCCAGGGGGGAAATCAGATGCCCAGATCAACTTGGGCTCTATCCAGTTATGCTCATCAACAAGCTCAGATTAACAATGCAAGCACAGGAGGATCCAATGATGGCTACCAACAACAAATGCAGATGCCAACTGCTGCAAGGTCCAAATTCGCCTATGAAAGAAATGTCACAGAGAAGTTTCCGGGAGATTTAGCCAATTGAAACATGAAATATTATTGTTTTTACTTACTTCTTTTTAAGCATTTCCAACTACAACTCGAACTGTTATCAGTTGTTGAATGTTTGTGATGTGTGGCAATCTCAAAGGATGTGTTGTGGAAAGAACAAATGCTTCATTTGTATCTGGATTTTAATTTTAGGATAAGGTTTGTGAACTGAACTCAAATTTCCTTTTTCTGGTATTGTGTACCTTATGGTGTTTTGTATTATGGTTAATAAATTAGTGTATTCTTTGGATTCAATGTTGGAATCTCAATCTACTATCCCTATTCAGTCTTCTTTTTCGAATTAAAGCAGCGCAGTAATACTAAAAGATGGATTTTGATTTTAAAGGTTTTATGTAAGCTTTTATTGTATAAGTGGTAATACAGTAGTTATAAAGTGAGGGAAATGATGAAAATGAAAAAAGTAAGGTGGTAATTACATGTGTGATGAGACACGGTTTATCGCATCCCCCGCGATATCGCGTCCTTCCCTACGATATCGCGTACGCAACATCGTAGTCCGCTGCCATGTCTATAAATAAGAGGCGGCTCAACCTTATTCGGGATCCGAGTTTTAGTGTAGCGAAGCTTTGGCAGTTTGATCCCTTTACAGTTAGAATTTTTCCCGTGTCTGCCTGTAGTGTGGTGAATGTAATTGTACAGTGTCTTTATTCGAGTGTGCTGTACTTGGACACGCACATGACCGGCAATAAAGATCGAGATTACTTCATCATTGCAGCATTCACTTAGTTTATTTTATTTGTTATTTATTTAATGTTATTTATTTCTTTCATAGCGCGGTGTGAGTACGACTTAACTACGAGCATCTACGGGTGTGTAC
>MNCI01036174.1:0-14006 GCA_015680685.1 Gnetum montanum | reverse complement strand
GAACGAGTACGACCTGATTACGAGCATTTAAGTGTGACTGCTTGGTAGCCCAGTGGTGTAGCTAGGGGGATCTACACTTGGTAACCCAATGGCGTATTTGGGGTCTACGCTTGGTAATCCCAGTGGCATACCTAGGCCTATGCTTGGTAGTCCCAGTGGCAGTCATGCACGAAGTTCAAGAGGTGTACGGTTGATCTAGGAATCGGTTGCTCGTCGTACTTAGGCTAGATTAGATTTTCTTACCCTTTCTCTCTTAGCTTAGCTTAGTTAATATTCTTTTCCACTACCTTCAGGAGTAGCATAGAATTAGGAACACATCATACACCTCATCTAGACTAAACCATACGTGACATATGCAAAACTAGTCTAGATGAGAAGACAGCGAACTGCGACCTAACACTAACTATCTAGGTGCCACAACTAGTCCATCTGCGGAGTTCGACCGGATCGCGCGTGCGACGCTCGTTTCTTATGGTTGAGTGTAGGGGTACCTCGCCACTCATCAATGTGCATGTGCAAAGTTTTCTCCTAACTTCTGAAAATGATGTGAGATTGGAGGTAGAAATTAGTAAAAAATCTATAATGTCCTTATCATCTTTATTGTAAGCCCAAAGTCTATTAACTTTCCTTCTATATTGTTACAACTAATTATTTGTTTTTCAGATATTATATATCCTTTTGCTTTGCCTCATGGTCTTATAGATAGCTTTGACATTGAAAATGATATAATGGTATGATGATTCAAGAAATATATCATAATAGTGAAATTAGAAATTATGTTCAAACTATCATGAGTGAAAACAGATAGGTTGATGACTAATTTTCCTTGAAAACCTTCAAATATGTATGGTATAGAGTTTGGATATTTGGAAATATCATTGAGAACTAAAAGGTAAAAACGTTTTCCCCAACAAATTAATTCTTAACCAGATCTATTTGTAGAAATATCAAGAGAAACATGTGCATATTCTTCATATATCAAATACTCGATATATGTTCTTCACCAGTCCAAAAACTTATTTAGAAGCAATGCACACACTGAAATATCCATAAATAATTACTTTTCGGGTATGAGTAAGTTCAGTAATATCAATTCATAAATGTTGAAATGGATGTTTTTTGGAATGTTCCAAGCCATCATAAATGGAAGAATTTTTTTGAGAAAAGTAATAGAAAGAAAGAAAGAGAATGCTTTCTGATGTTGTAAATTTTTAATATACATATTGCTTATGCTCATCAATTTTACAGTAGTTTACACAATGCATAAACTCATCTCTTACCAAATATGTAACACCTCCAAAGACTCTTCCTTGTTTTCTTATCTTTTTATTTTTAATTGAAACATTTTGGAAACCTAGAATAGCAAATTGGGTAGAATCTTATATCTTGCAAATTTTAGTTAACACAAAAATGTCAAAAGCAACAAAAAACATTCAGAATACATAGAGTTGCTACTTTATAAACAACTAATTGTTCAATATTTAACCATAGCATAAAGCTTTTATGCATTTTTTAAAACATTTTTAACAAGCTTTGTATTGGTAATAACTACAACATTTTCTGTATTTAAATATGTTACCATTTTGATCTCTCAAGCTACATTAACTTTTTGTCATTCCTTAACATGCTTGGCAAATCCATGGTTAGTCTAGTCTTTGTTTACCCAAATTTTAAAATTACATGGATGTTGATGATGATTTGCAATTAGCTATTCAACTTCTAATGTACCAAAATTTATCCAAAGATTACACGGTCTATCACCCTTGTTACCTACTCAAAAGGACTTTTTGATCAACTATTTAGGATGAACATATTTTTTTTCACTGGTTCTTTTATTGTTTCTATGATATTCTCACCTTCACACTCATCTCCTCCAACAAATATACGGCTTAAGGCCCTAGACTTCCTTTTTTTCTTGTTCTTTTAGTGCCTCAAATTTTTTTTTCTCCATGTCAATATACTTCAGGTTACTTTGTGCCTCTTAATCTACATTGTCCTTTTCAACACACTTACGTTCGATAGCATTTAGTTAAATCAAGATCTTCTCATTTTGGCTATTAAGCTAGGCTTGTGCTGAAATGCCATAATGTAAGATGGATCTCACAAAATGTGGTGTATATCCACCACTATCCTCTACTACTCTCTATGACTCTTCAATGCCCTCTCCATCACCACCCTCTACTACTCTTTACTTTTCACCTCCATAAATATATTAACCTATATTGAGAATTATTTATGTAAATTTTATTTTAGAAATTTTTCATCTAATTTTAAAATGACATTTTCAAACCTTTATAACTGAGCCAAAATTTTATCTATTAGCATGTCTTTGAATCCCATACCTTATGGTAATTACAAGTATGAGTTGAAGGTAGATTTTACTAAACAAAATTTCTTCATGTTAAGAGACAATACACATCAATTAGAAATACATCTGAGATGGCTTGAAGTCCCCACTCATGAAATGTAGACTTGTAAATCCAAATTGCATCTTTGATCATTCCATTACATTAGATACTTATGCCTCTTAGACCATCTTGTTCTTTAACTCTTTTAACAACATAACAAGTTTGTAAATTTTTATTACATAACATTGTATTCCATTTTGGCCTACCTTTAATAATCATCACAAACAATAGATGATAATTTAGTAGTAGAGAGATGCAAACCTTTTATCAATAATTAAAAATTAAACATTTATTTCCATCATCCTACTATCCACAAGTCAATGGTCAAGTTGAATCTAGTTACAAGGTAATCCTTAACCTCCTAAGGAAAATGTTAAATAGTGGCATGAACAACTCTTGTATGCACTTTGGGCTTATAGGACAACCTTAAGAATTGCAACCAGTGCCACCTCATATAGCCTAGTTTATGAATCTAAAGTTGTTTTGCCTCTTGAATTGTACATTCCATCTTTAAGGATAGCTCTGGTTGACTTCATCAATGATGAACATAATACAAATGTTGGTCAACATCAAATGATATCAAGAAAAGTAGAAGCAATAGCATCATCATGATCTGAATAGGTGGAAAGTCAAGTAAGAAGACCTTATCCTCAAGGTCATTCACAAACATGTGGATGAATTCTTGGCCAATAGGAAAGGACATTTATTGGTTACAAAGTTATCGAAAGAAAGCATTTGGATTGGTGGACATGGATGAGAATAAATTATAACAAATCTGGTCAACCATTCCTATCTCAAACCTTACTATATCCAGTGTTGACCTATTTTCTTGTAGCCCTTCTTTGTCTTTATTCACATGTTTAAACAAATGATCGACATTGACAACTTTAGTGGCCTATATCAAATGAGCTTGCATGACCTCTTACCTTTTTTTGGCATATTAAAAGACTACAAACTTTGTATAAATATGTTAAAAAATACATAGATTTCTCACCTTCTATGAATTATAACCAATGGTGGTCTATATCTACATGTTGTCTCATGTGGCCTTTTGCAATCTCTTGTAATCATATGTATTTTTTTGACTTCATTGCTTGTCCTCTTGGAGTTGTGCTTATAGGAAAAGCCTAGAGCCATTGTAAAGGTATGATTCATCGCAACAGTGAGTTACCATGTGATCTCAATATACGAGATTCAGTTAGCTCATTCAATCTTATGAACAGTACTTACCTTACATCATCTCCATTATCCCTCCTAAGCCATAACCTAGTAGCTAAACTATAGTCGTCCTTACCTTGCTACTAATAAAATTGTATGTTTTACGTCCATGAACCCTGGCCATGTAACATACTTCATTCAATGAGAAAAAGAAGAAAACGTCAACCTTGGCAATGAAGACCAATGAAGATTTCTCTTTCATAAAAAAACTAAAGGGAGAAAATACCAAGAAAGCCAAGATGCCAATGTAGCCTACTCTAAAAATAAATGACTGATGAAAAAGATAGTTGAATGGCTAAAGTAGCCAATACAAAAGTGCTAGTTACTCCAAATCACCATGTGTAACTAGCAATTTAAGCACGAAGCATGAAGACTTTAGTAGCCAATGAACATGTTTCCACACTATGGTAATGTTATCAACATTTGGAATTATTTGTTAGCCCATATGACCATTATTCGATAGCCATTATAGCCATCATCTCATCCAAAACTCTTGACATTCCATTGTGACCTTATTTCACCATCATGAGTAGTCCTTGGCATGAAACAATAGCTACAGAATTGAGTGTGGATAAGGAGCATTGGTGATGAACTTGCAATGATGTTTCACATTCTTTGTTGATGTCTCTCGGGTTACTTCTCAAAATATCAACAAAGAGTATTTGTTCAAATACCTCAAAATAAAATACATGTTGTGCGTAAGAAGCCTAATAACCAAGACTTTAATTGTAATTTTTGTGAAAATTCAGGAGTAGAAATAATTACCTTGTTTTTTAATGAAAAATCCTATGCTATGGCCTTGTTTTGGTGAAGTTTTGGATAATTTTGATGTGTAAAGTGAAATTTAAAGCCCACATACTATGAATTTCATTGATTCCAAAAGGAAGCCAAAATGTTAAATATGTTGCCAAATTTGGTAGTAAAAGCTGAAAACCTTGGTGGCTCAAATGTTGGAATTTGGACCATGAAAATAGCCCAAATACACCACCAAATTTGGTAGGAAAACCTTCACATATTAGTGGCCCATACACTGTAGTTTTTGGTGGTGAGAAGTACCAAAAACATTGGTGTTTCAAGCCCAAAAGTTCAAAAAGGTTTGTAGGCCAAACACTATATATTTTGACTATCAACATCATGAAAAATGTTGCAGGGAATGTGTAAAATTTTCTAGAATCAAATCAACGAAGAATCAAAAAATCCATGGCCTACTTAAACCAAAATCTTCATCATTATGGGGGCATTTAGATCATTTTGCATTCATTTGAACTTCAACTTTCATAGTAGAGTAAGATCTAAGAGTCCATAGCCTTTTCTTGTTCCCTCCCCTTCCCACACTCCTTGCACCCCACCTACCCCCATGCCCCAGTGTACATCATCATGAGCAGAGAGAACCTATTGCAAATAACAGTCAAGAGTAGATCACTTAAGGCAAAGAAGTGTAGATGTAGTTGTTAATCATACCATGCCATCTACATTAAACTTTAAGGATATTTTTGTACTCTCAATCTTTTAAAGCCCGCTATATGTGCTCTCTAAACATTTTTTTTATTAAAAAAAATTATTATAACATTTAATACAAAATTTTTAGTCTTTTTCTTGTTTTGTCCCATTGTTTGTTCATCTCCCTATTCTCGAATGTAGTGCTTATATTCCTATGTCACCTATTTGTGCTTGTTTACATTTACACATTCGATAATAAACTTCCTAAGTCTTCACATGACTCGCAAGACCATTTGAGGCACTTTGAATCCTTCCAAGGATCATGGATCCTAGAGCTAAACTATTTTTCATGGAAATTTTTGCTTCTTCCAATGCCAAATTTTTGTGTTACTAAACCTAGGAACAAGATCATATGGATTGACCACCCTTTAGTTTTACATCATGAAAGCCAGCCACATGACATTCACAACAGATTTGAGGAGACAATGTTGACAAGAAAATTTTTCTAAAATGCTTTCCCAATGTCACAGCCTAAGTATAATCATAGGTGACATGGGTTAATCAAGGACACCAATCTAATCCTCCACAATGCCTACCCATTGATACTTAGATCTGACCACCTGAGGTCTGATCATAAGCAATGTGGTTCAAGTTTTAGAGTCATCCTAGGTTCTTCACAATGCTTACACATCAATCCCATAATAATCCATCATCAAGATGTCAAATAGAAACATCAAAGATCAAGCATACTCTAGAGATTATGAAAATATCATGAAACAAATAAGATAAATGGTAATCATAAGATTACCATAGAACTAGTATAATTTACCTGATTCTATGTGTTTCTAGGTGAGTTTAAAAGACTTCCAGATGTCATGAGATCAAAGGGAACCTATCTAAGTAGAAAATGAAACTCTAGACCTCAATTTGGGTAGAATTCTAAATAGTCCTAGTAGAGGAGAAGTCTTGACCTACCAAGACATGTCTCCAGTCCAAAGGACATGTCTCCTATGAGATTTCTCCATCTCTAGTAATATGTCTCTTACTAGATGTCTTCCTCCAAGAGATACATATCTAGCAAGACATCTTCTCTACCAAAGAGACATTTGCTACAATTCCTAGTAATTTCAGAAAGACATCTTCCTAACTTCCAAGATGTTTCATTTACTTAGAAAAAGGATGAAATGGCCACACAATATTTCCAAAGAATAATAATTCAATGAAGGTTGGACTACAACACATGAGCTGAATGTTAAGGAATCCAACTACCATAAGCGAAGAAGACATAACCAATGAGAAAGAGCAAGAAATTTAAGAGAGAGAGATAGGGGCTCACAATTACATGCTTGATAGGGGCTCACAATGAAAGATAATTATAGTGGAAGGGTTTCAACCCTATTAATACCTTTCTATGGAGGATTTTATCTCTTTCAGCATAAGCCACACATAAATAATTTAGGTTCTTTCTTTCTTATTTTAGCAAATTACTCAATCCTTAAACATCTAGTACCCTTTTTCTTTCAAACAAATCAAATTTGTAACACCTATTACATCAAAGTAAATACACCAAAATCAAAGTAAATACTACTAGTACTTTTTACTCTACTCAACATCAAAGGAAATTAAGATGAAGAAGTTATGAGGTATACATTCATACAATTTCTAACACATCCTTCTTTAGTGTATAGTTTGTGGGAGTTATGGAGTTAGAGCCTTGAGGATCTCCCTTGCTTACGTCTTCAACCTTTGAGATGTTAATAATCTTCAATAGGTAGCCCAATTTGTAAGCTTGAAGTGGCTTGATGAGGATGTCAACCAATTGATCTTCTATAGGCACATATTGGAATAAGTTGTTTTCCTCCTTTACTTCTTACTTGATGTTAATATGCTTGGACTTATGAAGGACATGCTTCTTTGAAAGTTAAATGGCTAAAGTGTTGTCCATCATGAGTTTAATAGATAAAAAAATTTCAAAGTCAATTCTTGAGCTATAAGATATGTTATATGCAATTTATCATTGAAATGAATTTAGCCTTACATGAAGATATAGCTATGACACTTTGCTTCTTACTACTCCAATAGATAGGGCTAGCCCCATGAAAGATGATTGAGCTTAATGTAGGAGATCTCCTCTCCAATGAGTATTACAAAAGCCATGTAATTTTCCATCTAATTTCCCAAATTTTATGGTAAAGTTCATTGTCCATTTTTATTACAAATTTTATAATTACAATAGTTATTTATTTATACAAAGAAGATTAACCCTTTTTATGCAAGGTATTGGGTACAATACCCTTTTCAAATGAAGGGTTAAACCTTTCCTTTGTAAGCTACCTTTTGAAATACCATCTTTCATGCACTAATATCCATTAAAAAATTTACAAAAGAATTAATCTTAGTATTATTAATTTATTATGATATTATCTAAAATTTTTAACATATACATAGAAGATTAGCCCTTATGCAACGTATTGTGTAAAGTAGGCTTTTGAAATGAAGGTTTAGTCCTATCCTCTATATGGAACCTATATAAAATACATTTATAGGATGGTCTACATGTCGTACCATGAACGTATTACGTAAAACTATGTCTATCTTACCTTTTAAGTAGAAATCTATGACCAAATTGTGGCGTCCCTAGTCAACAGTCAAGGTTTTTCTCATTGAAACCCTAACTTTCATCAAATTTTATCAACTAGATGTAACCATTTATAGGAAAATTGATAGTTTGTAATGGTTCCATAAATGTTACTGTTATGGGAAAACAAATGGTTTGTAACGGTTGTATAAAACATACCATTATAGGAAAATCAGTAGTTTGTAACGGTTACCATAAGAATGATCTCATATTTTCCATTTAAACCAAAAGTTTGGTAATTGATATTTTTATAGCCTATAAAATGTTCTTGATGGGAGAAAAAAGGCACTGGAATAAATCATAGCAGTGTTATAGTTTTGGTCCTTATCACAAATGCTTAGAGTCTACATACACCATCATTCTTGAGCATTGGTGTGATAGAAGAATCAAAACACTCACCAAAACAAGTTCATGGAAAGGCATCAATGGTTGGGGGTTAGTTTTGATTTATTTTTGGATCTTTGATTCCTTGTACAATTCAGTTACTGCATTGTTTGATTAATGTTTTATGCACAATTTTTTCCACTATTTGGTATTGGAGCTAGGCTTGACCTATATCTTGATGCTTAATCGTATTTGTTTTGCTGCTCTTATAATCATGTCAAACTAGGATAGATTTTTCATATGTTAATGATGTCAAATTGAAGTGAATTTGAGTCAATTCGGTTATTAACTAGAAAATGTTTATTGTAGAATTATGTATGGCACTTGATTTTGAATTTTCCGTATGTGAAAAAATTAATAAATGTTTTAAAATAGATACATGGCTTATGGAGTGGTGCATGGCTTGGTGTTTATAGTATTTTGGATAGTTGGGTGTTTTTGTCTCCTCCATTTTTTCTTTTTTTCTTTTACTTTGAAAACATTATAAGAATAGTTTATGAAATGGAGAATTCAAATAAGATGGAATGGGCTATGAAGTGCTTTGGCCTCTAACCTTGGAAGATAGGTTGAGAAAGGTCCCCAAGCTACATGGTAGAAAGTGTCCCACTTGCAAGGATGGACCCCATGCTTTGGAATAGTATCCAATAGGGCTAAGACATGTCGAGTAGCCTCTATGTTCCCTACATGTGCACTTTATGGTTGATAGTCCTAATATAGCTCCTGCATTATTATCTGTATTTTCTAATAGGTGTGGTGACCAAAAATGTTGGTGATTGGAACATCGAGAAGTTTATGGGTGCACAACCTAACATCGAGTCTGCATGAGGGCATGTTGGAGGCAAAGATAGGGTGCCCTAAATGGTCTTGTTAATCAAATAGGGACTTACCAGATGTAACCAGGGTGCAACATGGTTAGCTATGATGCTAATGCAAAATGATGCTAAGTGTTTGAGTGGTGTCAACGATGTTAATGGTGTCAAGTTTAGTCAATTTTTGAAGCAAAAATAAGGGTGCCAACGCATGGGGACCACTATCCAAGTGTGGTTTTATGCATAGCTATGTGATAAAGTGTCAAAAAATGTAAATAAAACACTAAAAATGCAAAGATAGAGAGAGAGAGAAGCAAAACACCATCCCAAATGGGTTTGAGCATAGTTAATACCAAAAGGGATTAGAAGGTACATAGTGTATAACAGGCATAGTGGACAACACAGTCATAGTTTTAGGGGCATCTAGCTATGAAGACTAACATTTCACTAAGGTGTTTGTACCTATTGGGTTGGCAACTACCATGTACTATTGGTTGTAGTGTCCTATTGGGCTACAGTTGTCTATAACTTCCCCAATATGCCTTTGCTTCTTTCTCAAGCACTCTCTGGGTTTAGTTATGTCAAGAAAATATCCATCCTTGAAATTTTCCAATGCTTCAATTTTTTCCAACCTAGATTTTTGCTAACCCTAAGAACATTGAGGGCGGGGGTATTTATAAAGCTAGGTTTAGCATGAAATGTGAGGTGAATGCCACATGACAAAGGGAATGGTTGGGGCTACATTGTCAACCAACTACACTTTCTACCAACTACATGCACATGTGCTGAGAGGACTACATGTGCATGTGCTACGAGAACCACAAGGTACATAAAAAATGCAATTTTGGAGAGTACGCTTTGGAACTATGTTCTCCACTATCTTGCATAGGGTAGAGCATAGTTACAATTTTAGGGACAAAAGGAGATACAAAAGAGATGCATTTTACTAACTACACTTGCTAGAGATAAGTCAAAGTTAAGCTGACTGGTGTTGTCATGTTGTGGAGGTTGTTGGATGCTGTTCTAGCTAACTACACTTGACTACGCTTTGGACTAGGGGAGAGCCTACTCCCACACATAGAAAAATATTTTCAAGAAAAGGGACTATGTGCTGATTACACTCTCCATTGGAGGTTGACTATGCTCTTAACTAGGGGTGATTGTAGTTCTAGCACTTATCAAAGGTTGTGGAAACTAGTTTCTAGTTGACTACTTTTGATTATGCTTTAGGCTAGGGGAGAGCGTAGTTTCAACACTTGGAAAAATCTACAAAAATTAGGCCTTCATGCTAACTACGCTCTTCACAAGAGGTTGATTACACTCTAGGATAGTGGAGAACATAGTCTTAACACTTAGAAAAATTTTTGGGGACTGGCTTTGTGCTAATAGTTAGAGAAAATTGCAAAATTGGTCTTTGTGTTGATTATGCTTTCTACTCGAGGCTGACTATGCTCTCAACTAGGGTCGAGTGTAAGTCTCAACACTTATTGAAATTTGTACTTAAGATGTTGTAGTCCAGATTTGATGGTGTTTCATTGGCCCATCTTTGTTAACATTTGGAGGAGTGGCCTGAGAGACATCGACAAGGAACAACAAAACACCACAGTAGGCTTGGCACCAACATTACTCTTTAGTGCAAGATCTAATGTTAAGAGTGCTATGGATAGTGGTATGGTTAATGGTAGGTGAAAAGGAGGAGAAGGCATAGGTGATGTGCTAGGGATAAAAAGGGGAAGGTAGGGTGCAAGTAGGGATATTGTGATGCAAGGACCTCATTGCTAATGATGACCATAGCACTAGAGCGGTTTGTCCTTGAAGTGTTGATCTCTTATTGTCGTGCTTGTTAGAGAGTTAGAGTGGATTCAGGATTGGACTAGTTGCGAAATTGTAGCACTTCTGGACTACTTAGGAATGTGCTTTATCACTTTTGCTTTTTTGAATGCTTACTATGGAGTGAGATGCTCCCCATCAAGTGAATTACATATCACCAGATGGGCTTCACTCCACCATTAACAAAATGGCATGGTGTCTCTATGACAAGTGTTTCCTCCCTAGGATGACTTATGCTACATTTGCCTACGCATTGATCAACTAATAGAGGCTTTCCACGAGATGACTTATGTTACGTCTACCTTGGGAAGCTTTGGGTTTGATGAGACATGTGAAGAGGGTTCCATGCGGTCATGGCACATGAACATCTAAGCAGATTTGTAGTATTGGCTATGTGGGGAATGAGAGGGTATTGGAATGTGAGAGTGGATTTGGTTAGGCTATAATGGGATAGGGGGGATGTGTACTCTTAAAAGGCTTAAATAGTCCGATCATGCACGTATGAGTGTTGTGGTGACTTGCTACTATGATGAGTTGAGCCTTTGCATTATGACCTAGCACTTCATCCTGGAAACACAACTCTAGGAAAATAGGAAAACCACACAAGACAGAAGAAATGCCAATAAAATTATAGAGGTTGAAGATGTTGCAAGTTCTCCAAAGTCTATGCTCATTGAGGTGCTCAAAAGCTAGTAATAGGGTAGGGGGCCAAGATGCTACAAGTGCTTTGAAGGCTACATCAGTGACAAGTGTTCAAAAATCTAGTAAGATGGTAGGAGGCCAAGATGTTACAAGTGCTCCAAAGGTTACACCAATGAAAATTGCTCCATTCTAAAGCTACAACATGCTCCCATGCATGGTGTAGAAGGGAAGCAAGGTTTATGCTCACTCACTCACTTACAAGAGGATGAAAGAAATTATTAGTGGCTAACCACAAACACAATTTAAGGTCTTGGTAGAAAATGGCCTTACTATTTTAACATCCTAGTAGATCATGAACCTAGTTGAAGGTCCTGGTAGACCATCCTATGCTAGTTTATAGTCCTAGCGGACTATTGTGTGCTAGTTTAACATTTTAGCTGATGGATGTTGTGCTAGTTTAGCATCATTAGGGATAAGCTATGTTAGTTTATCATCGTAGCATACTATTGTGCCAATTTAGTATCGTAGTAGATGAATGTTGTGCTAGGTTAACATTATAGTAGATGAGTGTTATGTGTATGCAAACCTATGTGCGAGTTTAAATTCATAGAATACAAGTTGTGCTAGTTTAGCATCATAGGAAATGCATTCTTCCAGTTTAGCATTATAGTGAATAAATGCTATGCTAGTTTAGCATCATAGCGTACATATGCTTTTCTAGTTTACCATCATAGTGAACATACTATACTAGTTTAATGTCATAGCATATGAGTGTTGTGCCAATTTAGCATGTAGTGGATGAATGCTTACCTTGTTGGATTGATGTGCGATGCTACATGCTAGATATAGCATAGCTTCAACTACAAATAATTCACTAGAGTACATACAGAAAATATTACAAAATTTGAAGAAGTACTAGTTCTATGCTCAGTCATCCAAGTGCTTATTATGGTAGTCAGAGATTTAATTCTTAAGGCATGTGGTATCATGATCTAGTATCTTTGTTGATCTTACCAAGATTGCATTTATTCATGATTGGCTTGTACTGTAGTTAGTTGTAGAAATGTAAGGCTTCTTGGAATTAGCAAGATATTATTGTAGGTTTGTGGAATATTTTTCCTAGATACNCATGATCTAGAATTAGGTGATGTGATATTTGCATTGAAGATTTGGTAGCATTATCTATATGAGGAGTAGGTTACTATTTGGACTGACCATAAGAGCCTCCAATATCTTATGAGTTAGCCTCAATTAAACTTGTGACAATGTAGATGGATGGAGTTTCTTGTTGACTTTAATTTTTCTATTAAATATAGGTCTAGAAAAACTAACAAAGTAGCTAATGCATTGAGAAGGTTAGAAAGTAAGCTTAGTAGCTTGAATATTTAATCAAAATTGTAGTATCATATTTGAAAGAAATAACATTAGGATCCATGATGTCAACAGTTAAGGTAATAAATCACCTCTGATGGACCATTCTTTATGCATAATCATGGTGTGTAATGGAGAAATGCTTAAGTATGTATTCTAGAAATTCTATGATTTTAGTTGATGGATGAGGCCCACATGAGTAGATACCAAATGCATCTAGGTAGCCAAAAGATGGACCAGGGTTTACAATGGATGTATTGGTGTTTTAGTATGAAGAGGATTGTAGGGTAGTATGTTTCTTGATGTCTGATTTGTCAGCAAGTAAAGATAAATTTTCAAAGACCTAAAAGATATTTACATTCGCATGATATTCCTTAGTGGAAATAAGAGGTCATTGGTATGGATTTCATTGTTAGTCTTCTATAGGAGTGCAGTAGCCATGATGCTATATTAGTAGTTTTTAACTTATTGAAAAAGTCTACTCATTCCCTTGCCACATGGGCATCAATGAGTGCAATAGAGACTGCACACCTCTTTGTTGTAGAGATAGTGTAGTTGCATGGTGTAGCATGGTGGATTATTAGTAATGGAGATGTCCGATTCATGTCACATTTTTGGCAGGCATTTCAAAAAGAGATGGGTACAAAGTTGAATATGAGTTTGGCATACCATCCAAAATAGATGGCCAAACTAAGTGGGTGAATTAGATTCTTGAGAATATGTTAAGAGCCTATGCTTTGTAGTATAGACATGGCTAGGATCAAATGCTACGACTAGTTGAATTTGCATATAATAATAGTTATCAAAAGAGTTTTCGAGTAGCACCATATGAGATTTTATATGGTAGGCCATGTACAATAGCTTTATGTTATGATCCCATAGAAGATCGCTAGCAAGAAAGCATAGATTTGATGAATGAGACCAGACGGTAGGTTTGAGAGATCCGAGAAAGATTAAGAGCTACACAAGAGAGGTATGTAGCATATGCCAATAAGCATCAAAGACTATTGGAGTTTATAGCTGAGAAGAATGTATTTCTTCTTGTTTCTGCCCTAAAGGAACTTACATGATTTGGTTGAAATAAGAAATTAGCTCCTATGTACATTAGTCCTTTCTAGGTACTTAGGAGAATTGGGAGACTAGCCTATTGAATGGCATTATCTCTTTAGTTGGCACATGTACATGATGTGTTTTATGTATATATGTTGTGATGTTATGTGATTGATGAACATCATGCAATTAATCATTCAATGATACAATTACAGT
>MNCI01036173.1:415046-494433 GCA_015680685.1 Gnetum montanum | reverse complement strand
CAATCTACTCCTAATTTTCCCCAAAGAAAGAGATAGTTCCACAAGAAAACTAGAAATAGAGCAAGATTCGATTAAAATAAGCAGACCAGAAAAGAAAGCAGATTTGTGTGGACCTCAAATATTTCAACAAGGTAAAATGATACCAGTAAACACTTCATAATAAAGCTATCCCAAATTCAATATCTACGAATTGTTCAAACTTCCAAGGCTCAAATAAGCAATTTATTCAAGACAATCCTACTATGCTACCAAAAATTGTTGCGTAAACTACCACGTACGAGACTTCATTTTGACTAGATAATAGATGTCAACGATTGCATTCAAACAGAACCTTTAAAAGACTTGACAATTTCTGATTGAAATACCACGGGAATTCACTTTAAAGATAAAAAGAAGCTATTCAGGTCCCATCAAAATACCAAAGATTTTCTGAACCCTCTCGACTACTGAATTGTTCAACGGCGTGACTACAAACAGAGGCTCTCTTACAACAATCCCAATAGCAGTTCCCACACGTTGCACAATAATGAAATTTACTACTAAAATGCTCTTAAGGCTTTTAAACACAAGCGCTTCTATGGCAAAATTTTAATAGAAATTTCTATCGGGCAACAAGAACAATAAGAGCAATCTAAAAATCCCAAAATTACTTGCCAAGGATGATACTATCTAAACCACTAGCTAAAAAATTTAAACAAAAAAAGAAACATAACTCATAGGACTATAACAAAGAGGCTGAAATCTTTCCTTTAGCAAGCCATCTTACAAGCAATCTTCTTTACAAATCTTCCAAGACCCCAAGTGTGATCTCAAAAGTGATGATGATATGAGATCCCAAGTGCTAGCTAGTAGCCTTCCCAAAGTGTCTTCTCCAAAAGTGTGATGTATCAAGTGTCCTTTTCAAAAGTCCTCCTTTCCTGACCTCCCCTTTGAAGCCTTTTTATAGGGTTCAAAGGTGGTTACATATTCAAAAATATCTTACCTAACTTCTCTCCCAAGTAACTTGTCCAACAAGTTAGGAAGTATTAACTTAGGAAGTTAGGAAGTTAGGAGATATATAAATATTTCTTTTGAAAAATAATTCCAATAGTTCCATATAATTGTTTACAATTATAGCTCTACTAGCTTTTCATTTTTACTTGTTTAAAATTTTTAAGAATATTATTGAAGCCCTTAGTGATTTTATGAACAAGGTGAAAATATAATATCTACCTTGGTATAGATGTTGATGGTACCTAATCTAAAATAATTTATGTGCACTTGCACCCGTATGAAAATGGCTGGAAAAATTTAAATTCAAAATATCAAGCCTAAATGTGAAGGTGCCAGGCCTAGAACTACCATCGAATACTTCCGAAATATCCCACCCTTGCCAAAAATTGTTATCAACCGCCACCGCGGAAGAAGGCTCTGCTGCTGCATTCGGCATCATTGCTATGTGATGTTCGGTTGCCGGAGGAGAAAGATCTGGAAAAAAAATGATGTATTGAACATATGGCCCTGGACATAGGGTTTCGATTGCCTGGAATAGTTTTGTTTTGCCCCAAATTTGCTTAGGACTTCCTGCATTTTTTGTGTTCCTACAGATTGTCTTTCAAATTCCTGCCATTGATTTTACAGTCAAGGGCAAATGTATCGTAGATTTGAGCATCAGTGAATAACGGCGTCTGGTGTGGTAGGTTAAGAATGGCCCTGCAACAGCCAAAAAAATATTCACACAGTGCGCACATTGCAGAACACAGTGAACATCATTGAAGGCGGGCGGATCGGTTGCATTTTTATTGAAAAAATTTTAAAATTGAAATGGTTTCTGTCTTGAAAGCGGCAACGTCCATGAGAGTTCTTCCTCCATCACCTTTGAATCCACGTCCCTACAAGGTTTTGTCACAACGCGTCCAGCAGAGGTGCCGCTGATTTGAGGCCAAAGAGAATAGTTGGTTTTGCGTCAAAAATAGAAGCCATTACAGGTTGATAAACCTTAGCACTTTCCTACATAAACCACCAACACGATTCCTTGTGAAAGAACGGGCATTCTTCTGGATTATTTTTCTATAAAAACATTATTCAAATCTTGCAATGATGACTTCCATAAGGTTGATTTTTATTTCTCATTGATGCATTCATGGATAGGGTGGCTCTTTTTAATCGATAAAGCTTTTCAACTCTTTTTCAAACTTCCCTTCACACAGGAGCATGATAAATTTTCCTTTCCTTGGTATCATTATTTGAAAGTGGAAACACTATATCTTCATTCAACAAATTTCCATATGAAACCTCTGGTATTAAAATATCAATAGGGTAGAAACATAATATATATATATTTTTGAATATCTTCTATGGCTTATTCATATTTTATCACCTTTGCTGTTCCATGAAATGGCTAAATGTGCCAACACTTTGGCACTCTGTTCGTGGTCTTTCATCCACACAGTCTCAATCCTGCCATCCGTCAGGAATGCCAAAATGCCCTGCGTTGAACCAACTAGTAGCATCTCCAAAATAGCTGTAGCTACATCACCTGGTAGATGTGACCAGATGATTATGCTGTAATTATAGAGCAAAAACTGCAAGAACCCTTGTGCACCCCTTCAGAACCACACCGCCTCCTCCTTTATACGAGCATGAGGAGGAGGAACATTGGCCGTGGGAACATGCATGCAGCATAGAACACCCACGATGTCCAAAATGATTAGGATGGGCTTTAGCATAATACTGTACAATAAAAATGTATTACTATTAGGCAAACCATTTAGACATGAACATCCATCATGCTACATCAGGGTTTTTCTTGGTTCCCAAAAAATTACAGGACATACTCGAGACGCATCATCAAAATCGCCCAAAGCCTTGCAACAACTCAAGGGTTGTCCTTGACAATGGTGATGAAAATAATATTGTGTATTACCCCAGCTTAATATGTAACTATTACTGGAAGAAAAGGAAGAAAAAAAAACCCTGATTATGCCATGCATGGATACAATACTTAGACATTTCTTTTAGCTACATATTACATCTGCATGATATTACTTGATACTACCCAAGCCTTCGTAGTGATACAAAATCCATTTTCAAGAATAACATAACAAATCACAATAGCTCAGTCCATGTGAACAGACATTAACACCCGACGCAACATGCGTATGCAAAAATATACAACTACGACGCTACAAAAAACATAACAATAGTGCAGACAGGTGAACGAAGACTTACCGGTTAAGCGGGGTAACTTCCCGAGCCACAACTTTGGCCTACAAAGCTCACTACAAACTTTCCTGAACTTCGTCAATCTTAGCCAGTTTGGCATTCTTTCCTTTGATCTTGGGTACCATACTTGCAATTGAACAAAATCTTCATAAAATCATCTATTCACGCCTTGCTCACACCCCCTTTCTGCAATGGCCAAATCCAAATTTGTGATATTTGTAACCTGTTTTGAGCATGAACCATGGGTTTATAAACAAAATTCTTGAAACTAACTTTTCTTTCAGCCCGATTCATGCGGAACCTTCCTGAAATGCCGATGTTAGTATAACATGAAATGCGGAGATCAAGGCATTAATTTCGTAGATATCATGTGGATTGTGGTCCAAAATGACCTTAAACTAATACATAATTTATCATCTCATAATCTAGCTACATTAACTACGGTCTGTACAAAAATTTAAATTTCATGACACGCTAGACATGCCACATTGCATCTTTTGTCTTATTTCACACACTAGCATCTAGGAAAACCTGGTTCGTAGCGGTCCACTAAGACTTTAAACTGGAAGCTTCTCTAATATGCAACTCTGACACAAAGAAAAATAATGTAACAACTTCCGTTTTGGCATTTTTTGCAAGGAAATTTGCAAATGGACGCAGCTTTATCCACACCCCTCATCTTAACAGGCCCATATGGGGAGACCACTAGATAGCTTAATTACACATTGGTAGAAACAGATCTTTCCCTATGTGATGCAACCATAGCAACATTGGAAACATCCCTAGACTGGCCAAAACATCTAGCCTGAACTCTTGACCTGGAGGCTGGTGATATAACCGAGGACCCTCTCAACGAGGTCCTTGTGGTTACGCACAAGGGTGAAAATAAAAATCTTAGGGTTAGTGCCCTCCTAGACCAACAGACATAAAGCAACATAACACAAGTGATCCAGGGCAACGCTGCTATATTCACATGATCATACGGAGACATGCTAGGATTATACCTAAGATTAATACAACATAACATAATCTTAGATCCATGCATTAAAGAAATTAGACAGAAGGCCCGAAAGATTAAGCCAGAAATCGCGCTAGCAGTGCATAATGAAATCACCAAGTTGTATTGGGCTAGTTTCATTTGTGTAGTTGATTACTCAGACTGGGTGTCCAAGATCGTAGTTGTCTCTAAGAAAATGGGAGGCATACGCATCTGCATAGACTTCCAGGATCTGAACAAAGCTATGATTAAGGACAATTTCTTGTTACCGAGTATCGACCAACTGATTGACACAACAGCTGGTCACGTGCTCCTATCCTTTATGGATGGCTTTTCAGGCTATAATAAAATTCTTATTAATCCAGAACATCAATTGACTACGATATTCATGACACCCTGGGGAACCTTCTATTACACTATGATGTCTTTCAGGCATAAAAATGCTGGAGCAATATATCAACAAGCCATGACATACATCTTTAGCGACTACCTCTTAGGGAGATTGAACGACTATGTGGATGACATAGCTGTCAAGTCTATAAAGTTAGAAGATCATTCAGAATACCTAGAGTTAGTCCTTAAACGATGTCTCAAGCATGAATTACGGCTCAACCTAAAGAAATGTGTATTTGGAACCAAAACTGGATGCATGTTGGGGTTTGTAGTATCAGAGACTGGCATCCGAGTCGATCCTGACAATGTTAAATCCATTGTCAATTTATCACCACCTACAAACCTCAAGGAACTACATGGGTTGTAGGGTAGACTACAATTTATCATGTGGTTCATTTCAAAGTTAACAGATAAATTGCATCCCATGCACCACCTCCTCAAGAAGGGTGTTAATTTTGAATTGACCGATGACTGCCAGCAGGCATTTGAAAACTTAAAAAAGGAGCTGCAACATTTACCAATGGTTTTCCTATCACAAAGGGATTAGCCTTTTTACATCTATCTAGTAAACTCAAACGTGTCTATAGCTGCGTTACTTTGCCAAAAAAGGAACGATGGATCAGAAGCCCCTATCTATTACCTCAGTCATGCTTTATTTGCGTATGAAAAAAGGTACAATGAAGTGGAGCCTAACTATTTGGCATTGGTTTTCGCACTTAAAAAATGTAAGCATTATCTTTTCTGCAGTTAAGTCAATATCATTCTGCGGGTTATCTCAAACAACTTGTATGAAAGTAGTAGCATAGCTCGCTAGAAGGCTATCACAGCCGAATTTGATTTACATTATGTTGGCCAATCATCCACTAAAGGTCAGGCTATAGCTGACCAGCTAGCAACATCGCCTATTAAAGATCAAGCTACAATAGAACTAGAATTCCTGGATGAACATGTACATAGTTTAAGCACTGTATTGACAGGTCTCGAAGCGATGCTATATTTCAACAGAGCTTCAACTACTAGAGGTAGTAGTGCTGCCACTATTATTACACTTTCCCTTGAGGATGTGCATCCATTGGCTTACCTCCTAGCCTTCCCTTGTATGAACAATGTGGTAGAGTATGAGGGAATCCTTAGAGGATTGTTGATAGCGAGGGAACTCAACGTTCAACACCTGGAAATCCAAGGTGATTCGATGCTCATCATCAATCAAATCATAGGAGTATACACCTACAAAGCTATGCATGTATATCCTACTACGATATGGCTAAAGATCTCCTGAAACAATTTATGACAATCGATGCTCAACACGTGCTGTGTAACGAAAACGCTGTGGCCGATGCATTGGCAACACTGGCACTAAATGTGCCACCACACTTGTTTGCCACTTGGCCCGCTTTAATGATGGAATATACAAAACCTATCATTCAAGCGGTGCAAACCTCTTCATTAAACATGGGAGGAACGCCAAAATGGTACAACAACATTAAGACTTACCTTCTACATAGCGAACCACCACATGAGCTAACACATGTACAGAAAGATGCAATGCACAAGAATGCTAGGAAATACGTCATCATTAGAGATAGTATTCTTTGTAGACGCTCTTTTGCTGGAGTATTGTTAACTTGCATTAATAATGACCAAGCACAATGAATAGTTAGTGAAGTCTATGAGGGGCTGTGTGGAGGACACGTAGCCCTGTGAGCCATAACCGCTAAGATCAGATGCCTAGGGTACTATTGGCCGTACATGGAAAAAAACTGCCTTACCAAAGTTAAGATGTGTGACATGTGCCAACATTATGCAAACCTAATACACATGTCAACAACTGAAATACATACTACATAGATTACTTGGCCATTCCAACGATGGGGACTAGATATCATAGGTCCCATCACACCTAAATCTTCCGCAGGACATAGTTTCATTATCACCACCACTGAGTACTTCACGAAGTGGGCTGAGGCTATCCGCCTATGGAAGATTATATCTCAACAGGTTTGCCATTTCATCTTAGACAATATTGTAACCAGATTTGGGCTCCCTATGACTATTGTGACTGACAATGGGCCACAATTTAATAGCACAGAAACTAAATCTTTTTGCGATAATCTTGGTATAAAGAAATCTTTTTCCTCACCCTATTACCCACAAGCAAATGGTCAAGCAGAAGCAAAAAACAAGGTAATTATCAATCTACTTAAGAAGATGCTCAGTAACAACAAAAAACGATGGCATGAAAAAATCCTCTACGTGCTATGTGCATATCGTATGATGTGTAGAACGGCTACGGACAAGATGCCCTATAGCCTAGTCTATGGATCCAAAGTAGTGTTTCCCTTGGAGTTACAGGTTCCCTCATTGTGGATGGTCCTCTCCATAATTATAAATGAGACTCAACATAGCAAGTCTAGAATTTTGGATTTAGACTCAGTAGAAGAGAAGCGCATCCAGATGCTCGACACCATCGAAAGATATCAGGATAAACAAAGATAGAAGCATCGGCATAATTTGCATCAACGACTAATCAAGAAAGGAGACTTATTCCTTAAGGCCATTTGAGAACCAATAGGCAAATTCTCTACAAACTGGGAAGGCCCTTTTCTGGTCATCAGTGCATACGACAATGGAGCATTCAAGTTAGCAGATATCGATGGCAACGAGCATCCGAACCCAGTGAATCATCTGTACTTTAAGCGGTATTACATCTAAACATCGGCTTGGCTCAAACTCAGGTAACGAACGTCTGTTACAACATAAAATTGGCAAATTTGTAAATGTCTGCTACGACGTAAAACTAGCAATTCTTGCATGCATCCGCCAAGATGCTAAACTAGAAAAGGTTTCGAACGTCTGCCATGACATCAAACTAGCAAGGTAAGCATACATCTACTGAGATTCTAAACTAGCGTAGACTTGTCCCTAGGTCAGGACATAAAACTGACACCCATAGCACGGTCTACTAGGACCATAAACTAGCTCTTCCACCATCCACTACGACATAAAACTAGCAGGCTTTAGTCTACCCAGAAGTAAAACTGGGACCACAGCCTGCTGAGGCTTAAAATCAGCAACAACAGTCAACTAGGACTCAAAACTGAAATCTATCAAGCAATCCATGAAGCAAGCAAGCGTGGTCATTCTTGCACAGCATCCCTACTAGATGGAATGGGTAAGGCGTTGAGACAAACACAATGCCATTACCTCACCGGCATTCTACTGATTCCTCAGACATGCCAAAAGGAATACTACTGACCCCTCGAAGATGTTGCTATGATAGCCACTTCATAGTTGCAGCTCCTGGGATCAACTTCGCCACTTGGGGCCTTGAAGAAAATATGGTTATCCATGGTCTCAATGACCTCCATTCATTTCCGTCACTAGATTCTAGCTTAGCAGATTCATCTGACACGTTCTTTGCCCAGTCCTTTGAGCAAGATGAATATAGCTATTGACGGAAACTTCAGAAACCATGGCATCAACATTGACACCCTTGCTCCTTGCTACGGTCCCTATTTCATGGCCTACGCTCTCCTTGTCTCTTTGGATGGTGCTTATTTCAACAGCCTCCCTCCTTAGCGATTAGGACAATTGCTTCTGCGCTCTGCTCTCTGTTATGTTTTGTAGGTTACTTGTTACAATAGCATTGATCGAGAATACTTTCATTGGAAGGTGCGATGTTATAGTGTTTTGAGGGAGTTGCTCAGACTAGCCTGGCTACTTGGAAGTGCAAAACCTACCTCTCCCTCCATCAGATACCTTACTTTGTTTTCCCCTTTATTTTTTNTGCAAACCCTACCTCTCCCTCCATCAGATACCTTACTTTGTTTTCCCCTTTATTTTTCCCTTTCCTTATCCTTACAATTGTCTCTACCTTCTTCTCTACTTGTATAGAACATGAGCATTAAGTTGATCCTTTCGCATCATCATGCCCACGAACAGGCGTAACGCAGCTTGCCTTGTGGAATGCAATTTGCATTTTTCAAAAAAAAATTGGCAAAATGGATGTAAAACAACTCATCCAGGCCATGCGGGCATAATGCAACTCATCCTTGTAAACCCCTCATATGCAGTATGCCGACACAAACACATTAGCAAAAGGACGTAATGACTTGTTCGGAAAAGCTTCATGTTCATGTATTTGAGTCTTCCCCGAACCTATCATCTCTACCTCCTATAAGATCCCTTCTATACCCTATGGTCCTCCATCTTTGCACTTCTAATTTTGATAGAACGACATTTGAGCAGTCTCTGACAGACACTGGTGATGCGTTTACCTTTCCAATGTTTCATGTTCTTTGTTGACATCTTTCGGGCAAGCCCTCTAAACATCAACAAAGAGGGGCCATTGAAACATCGTGAAAATTTTGAGGCCTTAGCGGTTCAGCAAAAAACTGGTGATTCAAGCAAAGCATCGCAACAAAGCATGACACAGAAAGTTCCTTTTCAAATTAAAAGCCTATCCTACCACACTCCACGGCACAGCACAAATGAATTCCAAAAGATAGAGCAAAGCGACGGGTGCACAACGGTAAGCTTTCGACCTTGCAAAGTCTCTATGTTTTGAGAACCTTAACTTTTGGCATATTATGCTGCATTACGCAACATGGCGTAATGTAGCATAATGTTAGAAAGTAATCTGCCACAACATCAAGGACCACAAATGCCCAAGACTTCGCCAAACACTTTGATTTTTTGTAAGTGCACTATTTTATGATGAATTACACTATGAAGCGTAATCTAGCATGGTGCAGTGTAATCTAGTGTGGTGTAGCGTAATACAAGCATAGACAGAAATGGCATAATGCAAGCATCAATAGTTCATATGATAAAATACGCTCTCCAGCGTATTGTAGTGTAATCAAGAAATCGCCTATCGTCAAAGCTTTGACAAGAGTAGTTTACGCCACGTTACGATTTAGAGCGTAAGGTGGTGTGGCACCATAAACTTCAACAACCACCACATCAAGTCAATGGAATTTTGTAAATTCAAGACACGCGTCATCTAAACTGCATCTTTCTCTTGGCCCTAACCTTATAAATGCTCCAATTGACAAAGATCAAGAGGGGGGCAAAAAATTTCTCTGAAGATTAGCAGATTTTCTCTGTGAGCAATTCTTTCCTTCCATTGGCAATGTTTGGAAATTTTTAGCAAGGATTGATGAGGGAACAAGAAAAGTGATTAGTAATTAGAAGAACATTGAAGACGAGTGGCAAGAGCATTTGGTCAGAAATAGCTTTTTGATAGACATTCTACTTTGGGACCAACCTCCTTGTATCCAGATAAGCCAGAACAAGGTAGATCAACCTTTGCTTGCTTCATCTTTGAACAACTTTCTTGTTGTTGGCATGTACTTCGCTTAAATTGAAGTTTTCTTGTAACCATTACATCTAATATATATTTTTTTCGTGAGCTGATTCCTAGATCTTGGGATCGCCTATGCTCTAAATCTGATCTCTTGTTCTTTAGTTACACGAATCTCACAAAATCACTTCAAATCGATTGCATCATTTTCAATCACCTTCGTTCTCATAAAGAACCATCATTTTATCATCCAAATATCATGAAAATTTTTACTGATCAAGTAAGTCCCTGTCTGATCTACCAGACTGTTCAGGGCACCTCAGATTCATTTTTTTACCAGCATGGTCCTCGCATGGATCTAGGGTTAGAACTGTGTACACAGATTTTTGTTTGGTATTTCCAGTGATCGACATTTTTCATCGTTACATGCACCAAGGTGTTTAGTTTGGACAACAAGAGTCATCGTGCAAGGGAAGATTTTATGTGGATGATGTTTAGCCTAGTACATAGTTATACACTCTTTTCTTTACTTCTGGTTTTGTTTATATGTATTTGTATTTTAGTTAGTCATTATGTTTACTATTATTTTATTTGGAGTAAAATCCTAAAATGCCGATTTCCTAGAGGTTGAGGCAACGTGAGCAACGTGGAGATGTATAAAATGAACTTAAAACACATGGTAGTAGGCGCAAACTCCAAATTTGAGCCAGAGACAAAGAGAACAGCATGAACCTAGGTCAAATCCATTGTGAACCAAAGCTCAGTGTGAATCTATGCTCAACAGAAAATTAACCACAGTGTGAACCTAAGCCCAGTGTGAGTCTACACTCAGCGTGACGAGGAGACAAAGATTGGATTGTACGGGTAGGGAAAGGCACAAATACGGTGCGAAGGAGGTAGTAAGGGTGGCATAGATCAAAGCGCGACGATTCAAAGAAAAGAGTTCAGCATGCATGCCCTAGGAAAACCCTCAGCGTGCAGGGGGGTTGAAACCCCAGCTTGAACATGATGTGGAGGATTCAACGTGCAGAGAGCTGAAATCACACCTCTAGTGTGAACCCCCCTCCATTTGGCAACCCTCAGCATGAACGCCCAATAGGGACCTCTAGCGTGCACATCCTTGGTCTAGCGTAAAGCCCTTGAATGTAGCATGATGGGATGGGCAAGGGAAAGTGAGCGAAAGATTAGGGAAGGAAGTAACCTAGCTTGACCTTTGCTGAGGAGAGCGAGGTGATGCTTCGGCGCCTACCCAAGCCCATGGTCCCATCATGGTTTGGATCAATGCACCGGTAGACCCTGATCCTCTATCAAAATTTGTATTTTTGTTTACTATTTTTAGTAATTTACGTTCAGTTTCCTTTTCTCATTTTGATGCATAGAATTTATGTGAGGCCTAGCCTGTTTCTTTAGCGTAGATGTTAATGTACAGGCCAGTGTCAACCTTTTTCTCTTTGCGTATGGCAAGTTTTGTGTTTGGAAATCTAGCGACATGCTTAACGTGTAGGATGGGGACCAAAATTCTCAACATGTAGGGTCTACATGCCCACGTTCCAGCATGTAGGGTCTACACGTTGAGCGTTCCCAGCGTGTAGGGTTCGCACATCGAGCGTTCCCAGCATGTAGGGTCTGCACGCTGAGCATTCCCACCATGCAGGGTCTGCATTCCTAAACCCTAAACCCTGAAAATATTTTCAAGTGCTGGCCCCGATGTAAAACCTATATTTTTTTGTGTAACTTTTAAGCCTGGTTCTTGAATGCGTACAAATGTCATAAACCTTTCCTCCTGGTGGTGGAACTTGTTGGAGTTTTGGTGTGGTTTGAGCTTATTGATTCTAATGAATTGTTATCTGATATGACTATTGATTGAAATGGTGTATGGTTTAGAACAGGTGTCAGTGAATTCTTTGCCTTCATCTTACAAGGATTCAATGTGGTAATATGGTCTTACCTAAGCAAACAATTAGCACGGAGTGTCCTTGAGACTATATTACGGGGATCCTCAAATGGAATAGTGGCCTTCATGGTCGATGTCGATGAGGGGTTGTTCACGGTTGGGGATGGTCCCTCTGGAGGGCCCAGATCCACCCGTCCATTGACACGTGTATGGGACCTATTATCATGTAGCCCTCACAACATGAATAGCACCTTATTCCTAGCCTCTCATGTGCACACTTTGTTCCAGAATCCTCCTCGAATAGTGTACAAGGTTAAAAGGTAAGGTTGTTTAATTTATCATTTCTGCTTTGATGCTTAGTGGTTATTCATGTTTTGACTGTCATTTCTTTGCAGGCCTCGATTTGATAAAGAAGGAGTGTGCATAGGTGATGATGGACTCGCATTGGCTCATACCACCTTAGAGGCTTTCATGGCAGGCCCCACTCTCCGTAGTGCCATGTTAGCCCAGACCAAGGATGAAATTGTCCATTTTCACAAATTATACTCCAAGGGTTTTGCACAATGTGAGGCTCGAGGGTGGCTACATGGGGATTGGTCTCATAATGGGCCAGTTTTCCCATGCGATGTTGATTTGACTTTTGATGATCTTAATCCATTATCTAACGGTAAGTAATAGTATTTTTTGATGACTCACATTTGTTTGTTTTACTACCTCATTGATTGTATTGATTCCATGGTTTTATCCTGTGTGTACAATGGATGTCACCCCTGGTGGAGTCACCATCACAACTAGGTGGACTGAGGGCACCTTGGCCATGAAATTTGGGAAGATCAGTGATGCACAACGATGGCTGCATGATAAGGCACTACCACATATTATCAGTTGCTTAAGTGATGCTAGCCTCATGGAGTTGTTTATTGCTCTAAGTCTTAATGTCTCTGTGATCGAGATGATTACGATCGTTGATTCTTTCAACAAAGCTATTACTTACTATAGCACTCGCGTCAAGGGGATTAAAGTAGCTTTCCATCTGTCGGTGAAGTTCTTTTTAGACCTTTTCGATGTACCAGCAGATAGGGTTAGAGTGACTTTGGATAGAGCACAAAAAGAGGTCCATGTTGTTTGTGAACTAGAGGATTTGCTAGGTGTACTGAAGGATGCTAAAGGATTCGCTATGCAGGGTAGATCGAAAGTAACTGAAGTGAATGAGCTATATCCACTGTTCAGAGTGTGAGTGTTTTTCAAATCCCAATCCCAAGTAAAGACTTTTTGGGTAGAATCTATGTGCATCATGCACATGATTCTGGAGACTGGGGTGTGTTAGAATCGGGCTCATTTTTTACTTTTAGGTTTCCATGGAGAGATAGTGAGATTACGTTTGAACGTAGAGGCGCAGTTCCATTTTACCTTTGCATTCTTCATAGGTTACTTGCATTGACTAGCCAAATCTCTAGTAGTTCACATGGGTAATGAGTACGTGTTAAGGGATTGTGGCCAAATATCTCGCCCATGGATTCGCCACTTATTTGAAGTGACTAAATCTCAAGATGCTTCCGAAGGGATTGATGAATCGATCTCTATTACAATGGGGGGATCATCTGGTCATTCAATCCACATGCGTGACAGCATAGGGTTGGAGCCAGGTGGTGTGGCCTATACTACCAAGAGAGCTGATCGAGTAATCAAGGAGATAATTGGGAAGGTGAAATCTAAAGTTCAAAGACCTAAGCGCTCTAGAGAGGTTGCTCCAGCTATAGATGAACCAAAGGTGAAACACATATGGTTTAAAATATCTTCACAGGGTAAGTAAGTCTGATTCATTCATTTATCCTTATCTTCTGATCATTGTTATTATTTTTATTTTATTCCATTTTTTTGGAAATTTATGCAAAACTGATGTTGAACTTATGAATGTCATCAGAGCCAACTCCTGAAGTAAGAAGAGAGGGGTTAGCACTGATCGTAGAGGAGGAAGAGGTCCCAAGCAACCAAGATGAGGAGGACGAAGTAGATAATGATGAGATGGAAATCCCCGTCCCCCTGAGGGAAGAAATGAAAGGAGTGGAAGTCACCACAGAAAGAGATCACATTGGTGATCAGGCTGAAGCTGACGAGATGTTTGATGATTTCTTCGCAGGAAGGTTAAACTTTGGCAATCCTCAGAATCTGGAAGAGGAGAGGGATTTCGATATGTTCTCCTTATTATGTTTATTTGAGTTTTGAATTATTTCATTTCCATTATTTAGAGTTTTGATTTTATGTTTTTGCTACCAAAGGCACAGATGTCAAAGCCAGGACGACTCCTAATGTTCATTCGGAAAGACCTACGATGAAGAGTCCAATGGGAACGACTACCAAAGTTGGTCTATCTCCTACAAATGAGCCATTTACTTGGATCAAAATGCCAAGTAAAATGGATTTTGTCCTTGGTATCATCAAAGAGGTAGTTGATCGCATCCAACAAGCTCATCCTGAAATAGGTACATATGTTTTAAGCATTTTGAGTCTTTCTATTTTCACATCTATTTCTATTGTCCAATGTCTAATGTATATTCTCCTTATATTAATAGGTGCTAAACTGAAGTGGGACCCATCCGAGGCCACCCGTATTAATAGTCTACCTGCACTACCATCAAAAATTAAGAAAGTGCCAAGACCAATTTATGATGAGGTGGCAAAATGTGTGGTGAAAAATGCCAAGTCTCTTTGGACCTGCAGGTGTTCTATCGAAAAGCTATGGTTGTGAATTCAGGTAAGGGAGAAAGAGGTTGCCAAAATATCAGCAGAACAAGATAACTTTAAGTTGTGCTACAAGTTTGCCTCTGCTAGGTTGATGGGTGATCATTCTTGGCAAACCTCCGAGGTTACTTATACTAGATATTGGAATCTATTGAATCACCAAGTAACTATGACTCGGGAGCTAGCAGAGCGGAAGGCACAAATTGATTTGCTGAATCTTAAGTGTCAAGATTGAAAAGCTTTTGCTTCTAAGGTGTGGATATGGGGCCAAGATGAAAAGAATCACAAATACCATTATAAAAAATCAATAAAGGAGATATCCATAGAGAAGCATCAACTGGATATGTTTGTAAAGGGTTTAGGCCTACGATCTTCATTTGATGCCTTTGCTAGGCACACCGTGGTAGAGATGGAATCTGCTAAGAGAGAAATCACTATAGCTTCTAGGGAGATTTTTGTAGGTGAGTTTCCTCTTAAACATCCTACCTAGTCTGCTGTGGACAAGGGGAAGGCCTTAGCCAATGTTGATCTAGGCCTTGACGGAACAGACTGGAAAAGTGTCCCTGAAGAAGAAATCCTTTGTCGGCTAGAGTTCGGTCTAGGGGGATCCTCTTCGGTAAGTCATTTAAACTTGTAACTTTTTACTTGTTTTTAGCAAAAAATGTTATTCCCCTTTTTTATTTTTAGTTAATTATTTTCTTTTACTTTTCCACAGAGTCATGGCGGTGACGGTGGCCACGAAGGTGGCCCCAGTGGAGGGGAAGCTCATGATGTGGGGGAGTTTGAGGGGAAAGCCCCTCTTGATCCTGATATTTAGTTTTTAAATTTGTCATCAGTTATGTTTTTGTGGGTTGTAAATAGAATCTTTTGTTTTGGGTTGTGTATGAATAGATGTGTAAACTTGGTTAACTCTTGTAATCGTCTATTTACATATTTATATATTTTTTGTTGTTTTCATATTCAAGTTTTGTGTTTTTTTTTATTTTGTTTTGTTTTTTCTGAATGTTGAAAAGAAATAATGCAGGGACATGGAGCGAAATNTTTTTCTGAATGTTGAAAAGAAATAATGCAGGGACATGGAGCGAAATTTTTTTTTTTCCTGTTTCTTGTTTAAGTGTAAACATGAAATAAAGTGTGAATGTAACCTAAACGATAACTGTGCCATAGTAAACATAAAGGAAGGTGTAACTTGTACTGCAAAGATGTAATCTTAGAATGTAAACTAGGAATTTAAACTTTTGAGACAAATGAAAGTAAACTTGCTCTAGTTTAAGCCCATGTCAGGCCGCTAATAAATTGGAGGGATATCAACCGATACGATGGGTTTTGATGTAAACCAGCCATTTCTAACCATGGCTAGTTTAACGTCATCTTGGACATGTAATAGTTTAATGTCATTTCAGACTAGTGGTAGTTTAACATCATTTTGTACTAGTAAGAGTTTAATGTCATTTCGGCCTAGTGGTAGTTTAACGTCATTTTGTACTAGTGGTAGTTTAACGTCATCGCGGACATGTAATAGTTTAAAGTCATTTCGGACTAGTGGTAGTTTAACATCATTTCGGACTAGTGGTAGTTTAATGTCATTTCAGACTAGTGATAGTTTAACATCATTTCGGACTAGTGGTAGTTTAATGTCATTTCGGACTAGTGGTAGTTTAACGTCATTTCAAACTAGTAATAGTTTAACGTCATTTCGGACTAGTAATAGTTTAACGTCATTTTGGACTAGTGGTAGTTTGTTAATTGTTTAATAACCTCTTGATTTTTTTTTTTATGTTAGGAGTGGGTTTAATAGGTATGATCCGATACTCAGCATCTCCTTCGCTAATTACGTTGAATGGTAGCTCTGACCAGGAGACGTCTGGTGGAGTAAGCATTGAATCAATATCCTCGGATTTTTCTAGGTTAGGTGGTGTTTCCTTGGGTTTTGAGGGGTCATGATTTATGGATTGGTCATCACTTTGGATTTCGTTTGTTTCTTTCGGTATGGGATTTTCAGAAATTTTGTCAAGTTTATGCTCATGTGGCATGTCCTCTTGTTCAGGCTCCTCAAATTTAACTTTGGATCCTTGACTTGCCTCTGTGTGAAATGAGATGGTGGATTTAGCAGCATCCCCATGGATAATGATTTCACCCCCCTCATAGGGTAAGTGAATCTCTTGATGAATGGGGGAGGACACTGCTTTTAACTAGGCTAACCAGGGTCATCCCAGGATTAGGTTAAAACTAGGCATCTCATCAATAACCATGAAGTCTGCGGATGTGGGGAAACAATCCCCTACTATAAAATCCAAGGTCAATTTAACTTTAACCACTACTTGTGAACCATTAAATGGCTTCAGGTAGGTCGTAGACATCGGTTTAATTAATTCTGTGAGCCCTAACTATTCAATGACGGGATAAGGTACTACGTTTGTGGCTACTCCGTCATCTACATGTACTCGATGTATTTGGAACTGATTGACTTGTATGGTTATAAACATGGGTTTGTGGGTGACGTCTTCAGTCTTCTCATCAATCTTAATGTTTTCAGGGTGAAAGCCTAATGATTTAGATTTGGATCCTTGTCATGTAGACATTACTGTGTGTATAGAGGGTTCATTTGCGGGTAGTTTTCACTAACTGGGATCAATGTTAACATTTGTACTAAGGTTCACGATGAACTGGCAAGGTCAATATGAGGTCATACAAGCTCAATGATGTGTTCTTTTGTTTACGGGCTTGTGTGACCTATGTTAGGGCATTAGCTAAGTCTTTACTATTGGGTAGATTCTTGTCCATAGCAACTTGATCCATTGGGCCTAATAGTTGTATCTCACGTGGGGTAACTTTTGTGTTATTTTTCATGATTGTTGGGTTTGATATGTGTTGCATTCTTGATTTTTTCTCTTTATAACTCATGCTTGGATCATTGTTAGAAGGAGCCATAGGTATTGTATTTAATGGAGTTGGTTTCGAGGGTCCCAGTGCAAGGTGTTGGCATTCCTTCTCCAAGCGTTCCTTCTCCAAACGTTCCCTGGTAAGCCTATTTGTGAGGTGTTCTTGCATGGGTTGCATAGGAACATTTGGGGTCTGAGTATCAAGTTGTTTCGGGACTCGAATGATGAATGGGGTGGGACGGGATTATGTCGGAGGCATATCAAGCTGCCTAGGCACCTTGACCACAAACGAGGTTGGGCGATTTGTAGTTGGTACTTCTGTCATGGCAACTGCTAGTGGTAGCTAGACCATGAAGGGAGTGGGCCAGTTTGATGATGTCACACTCGCAGTTGTATCAGCAGAGGGCACATGAACAAAAAATGGTTTGGTTTGGGGTGGTACCTATGTTGTTGCCACCGCGGGAGGTACTCAGATGACCAATGGTTTTTTTGGGATAGGAGGATCGTGTAGGGAATATGAAGGTTGAGATGATGTTAGTGCAATAAGGGGAACATGAACTACGAAGGGGTTCTTTGGTGTTTCATAGTTATCATCTATGTAGATGGTGTTAATTATGTATGGTGCTTCTTTAGTGTTTAGGGGATCTTTATATATTTCCATGGACTGGTTTTGTGGTTTGACCAGGTTGGCCTCATCAAAAGTGATCTCAACTCCATTAATCATTCGTTGAATGTCTTGTTTCAAGGTTAAACAATAGTCAGTGCCATGCCCATTACGTTGGTGGTACTCACAAAACCTGGTATTTAAACCTTCAAGTTTTAGGTTGTATTTAAAATTGGTAACAAACTGGTGTAAGAGATCCTCCAAGAGGATACAGAGTTATGAGGCAAGGCTCGGTACCAGTCTAAAGCTCTCCCAGTGAGAGACATGGCGAAAACATGTAAGATTGCATGGGGCCATGCTTGAAGTAATAAACATTCTAGTCTAAATGTGACTAGATGGGCATTGGGGTCTCCTTCCCCGTTGTATTTGGTTAGTTGAGGCAAAGAAACTCCTTTGCGCAAAGTCAATGGTAGTACCGAAGAGCTAATGGGTTCGTCCTGGTAAAAGTCTAATACTTTAAGCTTTTCATTGTTGGCCATTTTGAGGCATTTTACCTCCTCAGTGAGTTCTTGCATCATCTTTTTAGCTTCGGCCTAGTCTTGGGAACTAGGTGAAGTGGTAGGTTGGTTATGTTGTGTAGTATGAAAGTTAGATTGTTGTACGGTGGGTGGGAAAGAAGAAAGTTGAGTGGTTGGAGGTTGCGCTGGTGGAATATTCATGGTAGGTGCTACTAAGGATGGCACACTGTAAGGAAAGGGTTGTTGTTGTTATTGTTGTTGTACTTGAGGGATGTTTGTGGGTGGAATTGTAGGAGGTGGTATGTTGTAATGAGGGGGTTGATGCAATTGCATGCCAGTCACAACCCACTGTCCAATCATGATTTGTGAGGGAACACCCTGAACTTGTTGAGTTGAAGTGGTGAAGGGTGTCCCTTGGGTTTGAATTCATGGCATATAGTGAGTAGATGTAGAAGCAGGTATCACAGAAGGCATCCCAATCACTTGGGATGAGAAGGTTACTCCTACATTAGTTTGAGGGGGGTGTTGTTGGGTTTGTGCTTGTAAGAGAAGGGGTAACCTGGTGATGGGAGGAATAGTGGGGATGGGTATATTGAATTGAGTATTGGTCACAGGGAGAGTGGGAATAAGAGTGGATGCTTCCTATTGAGGCACATGTGCTTGAGTGGTTTTAAATAAATGGAGGGACATAGTCTCCCCTGTGAAGGGGTGAAATAATGGGTTCGTGTAAGTATGTGGATTGAGAGTATGGTACAAATCCTCGTCTTCGGACTGAGCTACAAAGTCATCCTCCTCTTCTAATTGAGGATTTACTATGGACTCATCTAGAGATTGACTCCTTACTAGGAGGAGCTGTGAGATGAGCTCAGAGTAGTGCTCTAGAAAAGGGATGATGTCATATGGGGAGAGGATGAACTCATGTCCTCCCTTATGAATCAGTTCATACTGCTTCTTAGCCTTCAGTTCAATTTGATTTACTACTAAACTGGCTTGGATCTTTAAACACATAAAATTATACTGTTCTTGTGTAATGACATTAAATGATGGATTCTTCCCTTGTAGTCTGAGAGATCAATGAGGTTCCCCCCAAGGGTTGACCTCACCATCGGCCCCTATGGGTTGCATGATGGGTATCAGCATTGCCGTGGGGATAGTGACATCTAAAGTGAACATGGTTGGAACATTGGTATTGGCAGTATTCATGGTGAAAAGGTCCTACGTGTAGCAAGGTGGATGGGAGACACTATTAGTGTGCACAGGTAAAAATTTAACCAAGTATGAAATGGGTAATTTGACCAAGTATGAAATGGGTATACTTGTTAGTATACACCCTTAGCATGTAGGCTAGATGCACAGCGTATACCTAAGTCTATCAGCATGTAGACTGGATGCACAATGTATACCTAACTTTGTCAGCATGCAGACTGGATGCACAACATATACTTAAGTCTATTAGCATGCAGAATAGATGCACAGTGTATGGACTGAATCCCTAGTGTACAGGCTTCAACAATTAGCGTACAAGATGAATAGGTAGTGTACAACTAGAGTGGAAAGCATGCAGATGGGCTTGGCAGCATATACACGTTGAGATTGCAATAGATTTTGCTGAATAGGGTGCAAATCTGAAAGGTTCAAAATTAGATCTACATTGACAGAATGTAAATATGAGAAAGCCAACTGTAGATCTAGGATCATAGAGAGTGGATCTATGGGATGGACTAGCAAATCTGAAGAGATTCTACTGTGGATCAAAGTAGAATTAAGCAACGAGATGCCCTCCTTCTTGTGCCATTTTCTATACTATCTGAAATTGTCAGTGCACAGCTGGAATGAAATAGACACCAAGAGATCTGTAGATGGGCACAGAAGACTCTACCTTCACTTGAGGATGAGCTGGAACTGACGAAGGTAGAGTACCTTGGGTGGTCCGCACGCAAATTAGACAAGGATTTCCCCAAATGTATGCCAATATGCAATACACTGGGTTGTTTGTAAACAACATAAGAAACGTAAATCAGAGCATAAACATGTAGGAATATAAGCAAAAAGGTAAACAAGAATGAATGAAAACTATAACAAATCTTGACAAAAAATGAAGAAACTTTATTGCAAAATGGAGATTACAGTGCACCGGTCTAGATGCAGTTGTGGATCTGACACAAGGTGGGCGAAAAGCCCTGGTGGATGCGGAGGGATGATGGTATGCTAGTTTGGACTATAGGAATAGCATGAAGGCTGTATGGTCAGCACACAAGGTATAAGTCCAACGTACAGGATTAGTCTCTAGATTTTCCCAGTCTCTCTGGTTGTCAAAAATTGCCCCCCCTTGATCTAGTGAAAAATTGTGATTTTTAGGAGATCTTGGGTGTTAGATTCGGATCTAGGAGAGTATGAGTGGACATGCGTGAGAAAATTTCAGGTCGAATGACATGTGGCTATCTTGCTCAAGTGCAAAGAATGTTACAAATGTACAGCGTGTTGCATGCCAGCGTGTACACACTGGGTGTATGAACCCAGC
Source organism: Gnetum montanum (assembly GCA_015680685.1). Lineage (NCBI taxonomy): Eukaryota > Viridiplantae > Streptophyta > Gnetopsida > Gnetales > Gnetaceae > Gnetum > Gnetum montanum. The sequence continues at coordinate 473,373 of MNCI01036173.1, read as the reverse complement.
GTATAGACTTGACCAATACAAAGGAATTGAACTTTACAAATGAACGTTACTGTTAAAATAGAGAATATTGAACATGCCCCTTAGATTTGAGCCTTGGTATCATGAAGATTCTGCCTGTGGATTTTTTGCTCATTTTGACTTGATCTAACATGGTTTTGGAAGGCTTTAAATGGCATATGCTATGCTACACGCTGGGCCTGTAGAGTATGTATGCTCACCATATAGGTCATGAAAGTGCATCATTTTGAGGTTAAATATTAATTTTTGAAAGCTTGAGATGATGCTTAACAATTTCCTTGCCTCTGAGAGTTGATTGTAGGTGGAGATCTTATTCTGGGATGCCTGTTTTGAGAGATCCTTGATGGTGCACACTGGGCATGCATGTCGGCGTGCAGGAATGAAAACCCATCATTTGGAGCCCAAAACTTGATTTTCAAGAGCCTGAGAGCTTTTGGGAACCTTGGTGAAGGTCCCAAGGGGTCCAGATGCTTAATTTTGGCATGTTTTGGCTCATTTTTGGGGCCCAAAATTTGCTGCACGCTGAGCTAAACGCTGGGCATGCAGGCCTGTGTGCAAGAAGTATACTTAGTCAAAACGAAGTGTTTTGAGATTGGAACTTGCATTTCTTATTGCCAGATATTGATGTAGTCTCCAATGGATCTTGAGAAGCTTTTACATGCTTGATTTGAATCCGTTTGATGCTTTTTGTGAAGCTTTTGAGCTTGGTCATGCTGGAGACCAACATGACTTTGCTCCATTTCTATCTACAAGTGTTAGCCAAAACTTTTGTGGTGTTTCAGCCAATGTAGGACCCTCACAGGTAAGCCATGTTACATTTGTATTATTCTTATGCATAATTTTAGTGGTGATGCTAACATGTGCTTCATGTCAAATTGTAGGATCGACACGAAGAAGGTCCTCATGAAGAGGAGCATGCAACACAAAGGGTTGCTTGACTGTGCATGGCAGTCGTCCTCCGTGTCCACTACGTTAATAGTGTACCCTGCATTATTTATGTTTAATGGATCTTGGTACACATGCATGGCTTGGTTTTTTGGATGGACCAGATTACTACTGTCTAGGATCAGTTTACCTTGATTGATCATGTGTTGAATGTCATCTTTCAATGCCTAGCAGTAATCCGTGTCATGACCACACAGTTTGTGGTAGTCACAAAAATGATCCAGCCTGAAGTTCTTGGGGACTGGTGGTTTGTTAGGAAGGGCCAAGGAGGGGTTCTTGAGTAGCTCACAATGCTATTTGTGGTGTTTTAGACCTTCCTCATATACCTTCTTATGTTGAATATGGCCAGTTCCCAGTAATTGCTTCAGAAGCTCTAAAGGATTTACAGGTAGAGTCGTGTATTTTCAGCGGTCTTTACACTCAAAACTAGGCTTCAACTATGGAGATGTCTCAGGGGTGGGTGATGTTTCTTGATCGACACTATTTGAGCTAGTTGTGGGCTCAATGGATGTCGTAGATGCTTTCTTTTTGTTATTCTTCTTCTTAGCCCCTTTGGCTACAGCTGCTACCATCATTGTTGCAGCTTTGCCCTTGTCTTAGCTCTTGTTGTGGGAATTTTTGTAGAACACATACGCTGGGTCTTTACTAGCATCTGTCACATCTTGAATGCTCCTAGTCTAAGAAAAGGCTTGACTAAGGGAGCAGGGAGTGAGGTAATACAGTTTAGACTTCATGAAGTCGTTGACTACCCCCTTGAAGATTGCCAACAAATGAGCCTCCGCGATGGGTTCACGGATTTTGTTCAAAGTGGCATTCCACCGCTGTATAATCTTTTGGACTAGCTCAAGTGGATCTTGTTTAAATCCCATTAACTGGTCCAACATAACCTCTGGTTTCAGGTTGTATTTGAAACAAGTCACGAATTGAGTTAGCAGCTCTTCAGGGGTTGAGATGGAAGAGCATGGAAGTACATGATACCAGTCTAAAGCTTTATCCATTAGGGACATAGCAAAGACATGGATGATGGTGTGTGACCATTGCTGTAGTAACAACAACTCTGACCTAAAGGTAACTAAATGGGCATTAGAATCACCTTTCCCATTGTAATTTGTAAAATGGAGGAGTGGCATCCCAGGAGGTAATGACAAAATAGGTACTACCAGACTGATAGGATCATCATGGTAAAAATACATGACTTGTATTGTGTTAGAGCCAGCAGCCTTAAGGTGTTTAACCTTCTCGGTAAGGGTTTGGATAAGCTAGAAGGCTTGATCTAGACCCATGGACAAAGAAGTTGATTTTGGAATAGTAATGGGAACCACGTTGGGTGGCGAGATAGGGGTAGCAGCATGGCCTGTGAGCGATGTGGTCGAAACTTTCCCTACAGGTAGTATTACCTACATCATCCACCACCCAATAGGTGGTATAGGTGAGGCTACCATGGTCGATTGTGCCATAGGGTATGCTGTCTACGTAGCCGAGGGCATAGGCAATGATCCTACAGTTGGGTTTACTACTTGCGGGACTTGGCTTTGATTATGTGGGAGATAAGATATCTGCGTAGGCTGTGCAACAAGAGGTGATGTATTCAGAGCCCACCACGTGACAGTGGTAGGTCCTACCATTAATGGTTATGTGGTAGCAACAGCTGGGATGGTAGAAGCGGTATGTAACTGTGAAGTAGGTACTACATGTACATGTGATGATGTAGACGTAGGTATACAATGAAATGGGTTGGTTGAATAGGATTGTAGAGGAATGGTCTATGAAGGAATAACACCCAGGAAGGTAGCCAGAGAGAAGAAATGCTTGTAGCGACTGAAAACATCAGCAGTTGGAAAATGCCAAGGGGTTGACAGGCACGACAGTCTTGACCCCATACCTACAGGAGGGCCGTGCTGGGAGTGTGTGCAGATACGAAGCACCCTGAACGATTTGGTCAATTAGACAGGGACTTAATTTTCTCTATCAAAGTGAATATAGTTGGTTGCATAGCGTGATAGGGTGCAAAGATCCCGAGAGTAACCAGGATGTGCAGAGCAGGAAATTTGTGTGCTTGGGCACGGACTTTGGTGCTGACAGCGTGGGGATTCTACCAAGGTAGTAGAAAGTGGGACAGAATGGAATGTCAGCTGAGAATGCTAACTATTCACAATTTCAAATAGAAAGCTTACAATTCTCAATGCTACAATGTGCTAGGAAGAGTACTTAATTCACTAAGCAGAAGAGGAATGAGACACTTGGCAAAATTTTGAACTGAGTAGAATTTCTCAGCTAGAAAGAGAGCCAAAGAGCCAGACGCAGAAGGAAAAGAGTTAGAGAGGTTTGAGTGTTTCTTTTTGGGGTATTTATAAGACCAAGGGCATGTGAAAGGGACGGTTTGGATGCCACGTGCCTTGGACTTTCGTGTAGCGACCGAAAACGTCGACGGCTGGAAAACACTGAGGGGTTGGCGAGCGCGACAATTTTGACCCCGTACCCACGGGAGGGCCATGCTAGGTGTGTGAGGATATGGGGCACCCTGAATGGCCTGGTCGATCAAATAGGAACTTACGTCGATGTCAATATAGCCTTTTGCAATGTGTACCTTTGAGACAGAATGGAAATGTGAAATAATTCTTAAAAGTAAATAAAGCAGAGAATGCGACAACAACGTGAAGTAATGCTTGAAAGTGAATAAAATAGAAAAAATAATGCAAATGGGACAATAGGAAAGTAATAAAGTAAAGTGTAGTTAGAAACATGCACCACTCCGAAGCTACAGACTTTCTCTGTCAAGATGGATACAGTCAGTTGCACACCATGATGAAGTGTAGAGATCCTGAGAGTAACCAGAGCATATAGAGAATAGAATAGGTGGTGTGCTTGGGGGTGGCCTTAGGTGCTGACAATACAAGGATTCTACGAAGGTGGTAGAAAGGGTATAGAACAAAATATCAGCTAAACATGTTAACTTTTTGCAGTGTCAAATAGAAAACTTACAATATTTTCGTAACATGCCAGGGAGAGACCTTGAGTGCCAGAGAAAAGAGTAGGAGTATGAGACTTAGCGAAAGAGTGCCAATCAAACTTCCAGTTGGACCTCTTTTGAATGGTGTTTTGATCAAAAATTTTGAACTCTTTGAAGCCGTTTCATTCAAAATCTCTGAACCTTTTTTGAATGCTATTTCTCTGGGTATTTATAGGGCCAAAGAGCACACGTTGATTTGCCGATGCCACTCACGCCATGTATGATCATTGGACCTATAAGATCATTGTAATGCAAACCTATCATGCAATAACTATGAGCCTACCATGCCGTAATTATGCCTTCATCATCTGGATATGCACGCCAATGGTCTAATTAGGTGAAGTGCATTGATGTCACAAAACCACCCGCATGCTTTGTTGTGCTTTGTAGCATAACATGCTTGGCATAGTGTAGCGCCTTGTCATGCATTTTGCTACACACATGTTGCTTGCTATGCTATGCTATGCTACGTAGCATAGTGTAGCATAGCAACTGGCCTTAGTCGCGAAATTCTTGCCGATTTGCAAACTTCGTCTTCTACGATGCAAGGCTTGCGAACTTCACTAATTTTTCCCTTTGAGCTACCTTCTATCCCTTTTGCAGGATTGCTATGCCTTGCTGCACCATGTAGCTCAGCGTAGCATAGTAGTAGACATGGTCTGCCACTTCCTGATGGAAAGGGACATCGTTGCAGAACTTGAAATTGGGTGAGGGGAATGGTGGTGAAGCCGTTGCCATGCTACGCTATGTGGCGTAGTGTAGTTTAGCACTTCGTTTTGCCATTGTCTTCTGAAGTTTGCTACGCTATGAGGCATAGCGTAGTAGACTTCATAACTTAGAAAACTTGTTGAAATATTTTTTGCACATCCAAAATGCTACTGCCAATTTCACATACCATTTCTGAGCAGCCTATCAGTTGGGCAGGCTACTTTGGTGGACAGGCAGGATGACATAGAACCTATCCATGCTCAAAGTAGAAAATTTACCAAACTAGCTGGCCTAAACATAGAACGTTCTCCTCCTGATGAACTGTCGTAGTCCTGCATGGACTGGAAGAGGCTGGTGAAGCAAGGATGACCCCACATTTTTTAGGGTGTTTCATTGGTCCCTCTTTGTTGACGTCTAGAGAACAGACTCAATAGACGTTGGCAAAGAATACGAAACACCGTAGTGAGAGAAATGCTAAGGTTATCACTTGGTGAGTGTCGAGACATCGCTTGGCTGCACTTGAGAGTGTTGCATTGGTTTTGTAGAGGTTAAGGCAGAGAGCAAAGATTATGTTTAGCAGAGTCCCTCATCGGAATGCTCTGAGGGACTCATTTTCATTTTCATCTTTGGCTGGCACTGTTCTTAAACCTCCTATAGGCAGGTGGCCCCTTCATAGGATGAGTTAGGTTACATCCATGAAAGGTTTTGACTTGCCTATAGACACCTTCCATAAGGCGAGTTGTGTTACGCAAGTGCTAGAATCTGCACTCTGAAGTAGCTGAGCTAGTCGAGGCACCCACTTCACAACGCTGTAGCATTTGATACTGTAGTGAGATGTGTCTGCGAGGACAAGGTCTTGTTGGCTGCTAGCATTGTTGTTACTCTTGAACATCATCATTGTTGTGAGATTCCCAAAGTAGGAAGGCTAGCAGTGGCCTTGGCAGTGCCGACGTAGAGGAGCTGGTTTCAAAGGCACCGGGCACTGTTGCGGGTGCAGATGCTCTAGAATTCCTACTAGGGGTTTGCATTCCTAGTTTAACTATGGGATCATTTGCCACATAGCTAATGTTGTACAAGCCCAAGCGTTGGCAGGAAGATGGAGCAACAATATTGTGGCTGGGCCACAATATTGCTGGAACTCCAGATGTAGGAGCTAGCACGAGAACCACCATCAGGGTGATGGGCTGTGGCGATGGTAGGTTCAAAAGGCTAGTGTGATGCCATACGATGTCTTCAAAGGGTTAGCATGATGCCATACGATGTCTTCAAAGGGTTAGCATGATGCCAAGGGTGGCGGCATCATGTGTGTCTTAGACAGCATTCTCAGTGTGTCATGAACAACATTCTAAAGCTATGACATCCCACCCACATGTTAGCATCATGCCCACTCGTTTGATGTGTATCTGGTGCCGATGCATGCTGGGGATGCAATGTGAACCTAGTTTAAGGTCTTGGTAGACCGTGTGCTAGTTTAAGGTCCCAACAGACTACCGTGTTGGTTTAAGGTCCCAGTAGACTGTACATGATAGTTTATCATCGTAGCGGTCATGCAATGCCAGTTTATAGTCATAGTGGACTAACAGTGCCATTTTTACATCGTAGCGGACGGTGCTTGGTGCGACTGCCAGTTTAACGTTGTAGTGGATGGTTGCCGCTAGTGTAACATCGTGGCAGACGCTACTTGATGCTGTTAGTTTATCATCATTGAGGACGTTGCTTAGTGTTGTTGGCAGTTTATCATCGTAGCGGATGGTGCTTGGTGCAACTACTAGTTTATCATCATAGCAGATGGTGTTTATTGTTGCCGTTGCCTCAAACGCAGTATGGCTTCAGATACGAGTGATTCACTGAGTTGGCGAACTCATTGACATCCATGTCTACCAGTTTGAAGGATTCATTTCTAAAGGCTTTGGTGACCATGTAAGGACCTTCCCAGTTGGCTCAGAATTTGCTCATGTGCTCATGGATGGCCTTGAGGACGAGGTCTCCTTTCTGCACTACTTGTCGATGTGGGTTTGCACGGTGCTTCTGCAACTATTTGCTCTGGTAGTGCTCAATTCATCTTAGCTTCTGCATGCATTCCTCCTCCACTGAGTCAAGGTCGATGGTTTGTGATTCATTATTCTAGGCTTCGCTTACGACATTGGACAGGATCATCCAAAGTGAGGTTACCTACAACTCAAGAGGCAATATAGCTTCAGATCTGTAAACGAGACTATAAGGGGTCTTACTTGTCATAGTTCTACAACTCGTTTAGTAGGCCTAGAGGATGTAGAGGATTTGCTCGTGCCACCACCTCTTGCTATTGTTGATCATCTGCTTTAGCAAGTTGATGATGGACTTATTTGTAGCCTTCGCTTGCTTGTTTGCCTGTGGATAATAAGGGGAAGAAAATGATTGTTTAATGCCTAGATTGCTATAGAAGGTTTGGGTTTCTATACTACTGAACTGTGGCCCATTGTCGATCACAATAGTCATTGGAAGCTCAAACCTTGTCACAATGTTGTCGAGGATGAAATGGTAGATTTTCTAAGACGTCATCCTCCTTAGGGGAATAGCTTCCACCCACTTGGTAAAATACTCTGTGACAGTGATAATGAAGCTATGCCCTACGGAGGACTTAGGTGTGATAGGCCTTATGGGGTCTAATTGCCATCATTGGAAGGGCCACATGATTTGTGTTGGATGCAGGTCTGTAGGTGCTATGTGTATGAGATTTGCGTATCTTTGGCACATGTCGCATGTCTTGACTTTCAATAGATAGTCACGCTCAATGTAAGGCCAACAATACCCTAGGCGTCTGATTTTCATAGCCATAGCCCTGGGTGCTATATTTCCACTGCATAGCCCTTCATGAACTTCATTAACTACCTTTTATGCCTACTCATTACCCACACATGCTAGCAATATCCCATCATAGGATCTTCGGCATAGGGCATCATTTCCCATGAGCATGTATTGCCGAGCATGCTTATGGATTACATCTCTTTGGGCATATTTCAATCCACCTGGGGGTTATCTATGCTTTAGATAAGCTTTAATGTTGGCATACCACTTTGGCGCATCCACAGCACTGAAAGAGGCCATGTGTTCTGCTTGAGTGATAGGCTCTGTGCATTCTGTGATCGTGGTTGGCATATTTGCCAGGGAGTGTGATGGGATGTTTAACACAAGGGTAGCTAAGGATCTACTATGGTGTTCTCATTGCATGGCACATGTTGCACATCAATGGTTGTGAATTTCTTAAGTAGGATTTTTGCTAGGTTGTAGTAGGGTTGCAGGTGCATAGCCTTGTAGGCGTAGACTTCAGTGATTTGATTCATGACTAGTTGTGAATCTCCCCAGATTACCAAGTGTTGTATGCATAATGCTTAGGTAGTTAAGAGGTCTCTAAGTAGCCCCTCGTATTCTACCACATTGTTGGTGCAAGGGAACGTAAAACAATAAGAGTATGGGTGCATTTCCCTAGAGGGGAATGTGATGATAGTCACGGAGCTACCTCCTTGCGTGGTTGAAGTGCCATCAAAGTGTAAAGTGCCTTCGAGATGCGATAGCATGATGTTGACATTGCTAACATATTCTTCTGGGAACTTGGGGTCTAGGGTAGCTTGGTCGTCGACTAGCAAGGCCGTGAGTTGGGTCACTATGGCTTAACCCTTTGTCGACGATAGACTTACATAGCATAGGTTGAATTCCATGGTTATTGCCTTCCATCGGGCTATCTTGCTACTTTTGTATAAGTTGTTGGTGATGGCCCAGAGTATATTGCTCTTGCAAATGATGTTGGTTGTGTTACAAAAGAGGTAATGCCACCAATTCTTTAGTGCAAACACTAGGGCTAGGAAGTTCCTGTTCACTTTGTTATATTTCGCCTCGTGTGCTATTAGTGCATGGCTTAGGTAATACACTGGTATCTTAGACCCGTCGTCCTGCTTCTGACACAATAGTGCAGCTATGGATGTGTCAGAGGTGGTAAGGTATATGAAGAAAGGCTTGTCCCTTTGTGGTGGGTGCACCATTGGAAGGTGCGAGAGCTCCTTCTTCAGGTCGTCGAAGGCTTGTTGACACTAGGTTTTCCACTTGAAGTCAACCCCCTTCTTTAGAAGATGTTGCATGGGGTGTAACTTGTCAGTTAACCTGGCTATAAACCTTCGAATGAATTTCACTCTACCTTGTAAACCACATAATTTTTTAAGGTTTGTGGGAGTTACTAGGTTGACGATGGCCTTAACTTTGTTGGGGTCCACCCATATTCCAACCTTTGATACTACAAACCCTTACATACGTCTGGTCTTTACCTCAAAGATGCACTTCTTAGGATTGAGTTATAGGTCATGCATTTGGAAACATTTGAGGACTACCCCCAGATCATGTGGATGATCAGCTGCCTCCTTGGACTTAACCGCTATATCATCTACGTAGTCGTTTAATGTTTCTAGGATGTAGTCACTAAAAATGTATGTCATGGCCCACTGGTAGGTTTCTCTAGCATTCTTGAGCCCAAATGGCATCATGGTATAGCAGAAGGTTCCCCATGGGGTCATGAAGGTTGTTGATAGCTGGTTCTCTAGGTTAATGCAGGTTTGGTTGTATCCAGAGAAACCATTCATGAAGGATAACAGAGCATGGCCAGCCATGGTGTCGATGAGCTGATCAATGCTCTAGAGTGGGAAGTTGTCTTTGATCATTACCTTATTCAAGTCTTGGAAGTCTATATAGATCCGTATCCCTCCCATTTTCTTTGAAACTATAATGACGTTGGACACCCATTCTGAATAGTTGACCGCGCAGATGAAACTTGCTTGGTATAGCTTAGTGATTTCATCTCTCACAGCTAGTGTGATTTCTGATTTAACTTTTTAAGCTTTCTGCTTAACTACCTTCACGTGTGGGTCTAGGACGATGTTGTGCTAAATTAGCCACAGATCTAGACCTGGCATGTCATTGTACAACCATGCGAAGACATCGATGTTTTCTTGCAGAATTTTAGCTACACTTTTATGTGTTTTTGTGTCTAGGAGAGCTAAGTCTTAATGTTTTTGCCTTCCCCTTTGATGTGGTTACAGGAGTTTCGATGAGAGGGTCTTCAGTTACATCCCCTACCTCTAAGTCTAGGGATTGGGGATGCTTCTAAGGCTTCTATAGTGCTAGTCATAGTCGACCTCCAGTCAATCATGTTGGGGTTCAACTGTCTTGCGAGCTTGCCATGTGGCCCTACTAATGTCAAAGGTGTGGAAAGGTCATGATGGATTTCCATCTCTCGCTGGACCTATCATTATAAGATGAAATCTTGGTTAAGGGGTGTCAGAGATTATGTGAAATGAAAATCTGCAAAGTAACACCAAGATGCAACTTGCTAAGTGTGGCAATGTAAAGATTGAAAGTTTTCTAGTTTAAGGTAATGGCGGACCACCAAGGCACAAAAGTGTAGAATTGCTAAAGGTATAAAATTGCTGATGTAAAGTGCAAAGTTGTGTAACTGTTGCTATGAAAATGCCAAACTGCTAGTTTAGTGTCATTTCGGACTACCATATTGCAACATGCAAGATCTTAATATGCAAGATAATAGTACAAGAAATTGTGAGTATGAGAAGTATCGAACTGCTAGTGAAAAAATGAAGACACGAAACCACTAGGAAATGTGATACTGCCTATGTGGAAGAAGGTGAGCTAACTACTAATGTAAGCATGTGGTGTTGTTAGTTTATCGTCATTGCGGACCGCGAACGTAACGGGTTGAAACTACCAATTTAGAGTCTTTTCAGACCCTGAGGGGTGCAACTATGATAGGATTTCTAGTTTAAGGTATTTTCAGACCCTTAATCAAAAAAATATTATTTTTTATTTTTGGGAAGATAAGTAGTTGGCTTGAATCGTGTCAAGGCTTTAATGCTAATAGTGTTATGATGTCGTGGCGAGCATGCTCTACATTAATTAGAGAGAGAGAGGGTGGCAAGTTTTCCTATTTTTCCATTATGGACATAAATAGGGGTTAAACCCTGGTAATTTCACTATTTTCACCGTAAGAGCATAGATCCCTCATCGAAGCACAAGGAGATTTCGGAGTGCGAAGCAATTATGTTGATCAATTAGCAAGACAAATTTCTTCAGCAAAGGACATAAATTTGCAAGCAAGGAAATGGCTCCTAAGACCCATTTGGCACTTGAAAAGGTTGAGGAGGTCAAGAAGACCCTGGGGCGTGTGCCAAAAGCACATGTTATGGCACGACAAAGCACACTGTTAACCTAGTAAGTTACTCTATCCTCTTTGCCTTTTTTGTGTTGCGCTTTCTATCATTCTCTGCTCTTGTTTTTTGTCCTATTTTTTTGCATCCATTCTTGGATATTTGTGTTTTCTATGGTTGCGTCATTTTTGCCTTTGCACCATCACAGTCGCCGTTTCAGCCATGGTAGATGCATAAACATTGCATCGTGATTGCATGCAAGGCCGTCGAAACCGCCACCGCCGTGGTTGGTACAACCATGGGGGCTAGGGTAGTTTAAGTTGCTTGACCTTAGCATGCTGCAACGTAAAACCCTTGAGGGGGCTAGGCCATGGTGTGATGTGGCAATGTGACATGTGTTTTGTTAGGCTATGTCATTAGTTCTTTTGCTTCTACGCTAGGCTATTCACATGCTCCTGCTATGCTAGGCTTCCATGCTCTTGCTACGCTACATGCGGGCAGAGGGTTATGCTATGATATATGTATGGACTGCTAGATGTTGCTATGTTTCATGTGTATTGCATTTAAGTGTGATGCTAATATTTATTGATTACATTGTGTAGGGCGAGACTAAGGTCCCGGCTGATCGTTTTGGACATTAGTGGGGTCTTGTGCCATGTGAGCAGACCTGTTGCCAACACTTCCCCTCCCCTAATACATTTGGGAGATCGAGCGGTTTGGTTCAGAAAAGGGGCACAAGACTTCTTGAAATTCCTTCTCAAATGCTTTAGTGTGATTTTATGGTCTTCCTTAAAGGAGAAGGAGGTATCTAGCATAATAGAAGTCATGTTGCCAAGGACAAATCAGGACATCCTGAGATATTTTACTGATGAGGAAATCATGAGTAGGTAGGGAGGAGGATCCAGCCAACACTCAATAGGGTTGAGGCATTTAGCCTGGATCTGGGACATGCCAGAATTCAATTTCTATCACAAGTACAACACATTATTTCTTGCACGTGACATGGAAATGTACTTTTAGAACCCACAGGGGACTATCTATTATGCTGGTGGGTGAGTTTTGCATCTTTGTTTTGCTTTGTTGTGCAATGCTGGTCATACTGGATGAAGGCTCAATGGTGTATGTTTGTCACTAGGTTTTACATTGATGATGATGGGGTTCATGACCAACTGGATCTACTGGCTACAGTGTAGCTAGCCTTACAGGAGTTTGCTTCTACCTAGAACTTGCGGGCGGGTGTGATTGGTCAGTGCGGGGGAGAATACCGTACCTATCTATGCATGCTCTGCATCCTCTACAATCAGTGTAGGGAGAAGGGTTGGCTAGATAATGAGTGGAAAGAACCCTTCAAACAGATCATGGTTGAAGAGGTTTTGATTGAACTCTCACTGTTCCAGTTACCGTATAGACCTGGTGGGTCAAAAGGCAGGTGCCACATGCTCAAGTGTTTTCATAATCTTTGCATTCTCTATAGTGTTATGCTAAGCGTGTTTTGTGAAAATTTTTGTAGGGGTGAAGAAGCCTTGTGAGGTGATGGTGGTAACTATAGAGACACAGGGGGCAAACATCTACTTCAAATACGGCAAAGTAGCGATGAGCTAGAGCTGATTAGAACAAGGGGTCCCGAACTCCTTGCTTGAGAAAGTTCGAAAGGCAGGGCTTATGGATCTATTCATGGCTTCGAATCCAAGCATCTCTACTACTAAGATGATTTCCTTGGTCAACTCCTTCTCTAGGAAGGTAAGCCATTTTCGCATGTACGTGCGAGGCATGTGGGTGGTCATTGAAATCAATGACTAGTTGTTTGCAAATCTGTTCGGTGTCCCTGCTGATGGCACCCCCATAGTGTCAAAGGGCAAGCAAGAGTTGACTCTTCAGAAGCAGTATATCGAGGAGTGGTTGAGGCTTACCAAAGAGCAAAAAGAGTTTCCCATGAAAAAGCTTAAGGACGACCTTGCCATGGGGATTTACCTAATTTTTCATGCCCGCACATTCCCTCAACTAATCACCCAAGTGAAGGTCCTGGGGCTTGAGCAGGCCTGGGTTATGCGGGAGGTTATGGAAGAAGGGGTCTGTTATAACTGGGCTAGTTTCCTATGTTGTGGCTTGCAAGCTGAGATTTTGGGGCTCTGTGAGAAAATGGAGTCCCGCTCTAACATACACTATTCCTTCTACATAGGCTGTCTGAAGTGCTTTATGGAGTTACTAGTGGTCCAGGAGGATGGAGTTTGGTCCATGCGAGATTGCGCCAGATTTCCAAGCCATGGATTTGATAGGTCCTCTGAACCATGCGAGCCAAGGATCCCCTGAAAAAGGTCAGGGAGTCGTTGTCTGTGATGACTAAAAATCTGGCGGTTCGTAGTGTTCGTGGTCAGGAAAACGTGGGAGAGATGTCCCCTATCATAACCGATAGCACAACACAGGGTGAACGTCTCATAGCTGAGACTACTCCCAAGGAGTTGCGAAGGAAGAGACCTCCCCTAGCTAGGAAAACCCTTCATGAAGAGGAGGGACAAAGAATGCAGCTCAAGCTATAGAGGATGCAACCCCCGTTGGTAAGCGTTTTTGTGTAATGCTTATTTTACTATAGTTTTCTACACTATGCTATGCTAAGCAGTGTGGCATAGCGTAGAATATGTTTTGAGCCAGCTTGTTTTGAATTGACGCAAACATGCCTTTTTTTCTTACCAGAGGAAGAAGAAGATGAAGAAGAAGGTGATGAGGAAGTGTCGACCCTTAGGATGGAGGTGACAAATAAAGATGCAGAGGTCCCAGCCTCGGAGGAAAGGGCCCCGATCAGGAATAAGGGAACTCCTGTCTCTAGGGTAGGGGCTCTTGTCATTATGGAGCCTCTTCCTACTGAAGAAGAGCCACCTCCCTTGAATAATAAAGACACTAGTCTCTTGAAAGGAAAGGTACCATCACATGAGGAAGGGACTTGCATGGATTTGGTAGGGCCCTCCACCGAGGCTACCATGATCATCTTGCCTCAGCAAGAAGAAAGACCACAGTCAGGCACTGGTGAGTTAGCGGGATGTCTACCTTATCATAGTCCATTTTGGCCATTTCTGACATGCTTAATCGTGTAACATGTATTACTGCTGACACCATGGGACCTCCTCCGATTCGTGTGGAGTTGTGGGCCGAGGTCCCTGATAAGTTTACATTTGTGCAGGGACTTGTTGATGACATGATTAGATGCCTTCAGCAGGTAGACCCTGGCATGGGTAAGTGGTAGTATTAAATGCTCCTATGTTGTTTTGCTAAAATTTTTTAAGTTTTTTGGTTTTGCTATGCTAACATAATTTCTTCGTTCCTCATGTTGACGCAGCCTCTCGACTCAAATGGAACCCGGCTCAACCCATGAAATTTGGTGTTGTGCCTACACTCTCACCTGATGTGACCTAGGTCCCTCGTTGCATGTTCGACGAGGCTCACAAGTGCATCTTGCACTTGGCACGATCTCTATGGGAATGTAGGCACGCCAATGAGGACCTATGGAAACGGGCCCATAGGGATGAGCAAAGAGAGGCTGAGCTGGTCACCAAGCTGGAGAATCTCAGGTCGAGGGTTGACTTCCTCATAAACCGTAATCCTAACCCTGTCGATTGTAAGAGGGCTGTAGATGACTACACCATGTTTTGGACTATCGTTCACCAGAATGTTGAATCCACCCGCAAGATTGTCAAATAGCAAATGTAGATGGAATTGCTAGCCTAGAAGTGTCAAGATATGAAATATATCAGTGCCAAATTCTTCGAATGGGGGTGAACCCAGAGAAACCAAAAACATGCATACAAGCTAGAGAATAACACCCATCGAAGACTGTACAAAGACGCTGTTGTGGAGGCATTCACGTATGAAGCATTCGTGGATGCCATCGGTGCTTCTGAGGCCTACGCTAAGTTCAAAGAGTAGGTGAAGGTGGATCTTCCTACATGAGAGACTGCAATTACCTCCCTTTCCTTGGAACCTTTGAAATGGACAACCATGGAAAGGGACAAAGCTGCTGCTGCAAATGCTAAACCTAGCGACAGGCGTTGGATGGACATTATGACAGAGGAGATTTTTCATCACCTCAGGCTTAGTCTAGACCGAATACCCCTTGAGACTGATGCAGGCTCCTCTCAGGTTAGTCGCTTTAATAGGTAGATGCTCATGCTATGTTACAACTTACGTTTGTTGCAGTTGTTACCCTAGCTGACTACTTCATTTATGTGATGTAGGCTCCAGATGAGGGTGCGAGACCGATGGAGGAAGGGAATGAAGAATCGATAGAAGGAAATGTAGGGGCAAATGATGCACAAGTAGATGAAGCGAAGGCAAGTGGTGAAGGTGATGCAAATGGAGACACCCCATGATAGCATGGGATTTTTTTTGAAACTTTTGCAAATTTTGAAATGTTGAAATTTTTTGAAAATTTTGCAAACATTGCCAAGACACGAAAATTTTGAATGAAATGAAAAATTTAGAAAAGAAACTGATTGTATGTTAACTTGTGTACTATGAAAAGTTTTCATGTTCTCGTATGCTAGTTTTTGGCCATCTCGGGTCATTGCTAGCTTTGGGCCATTTCAGGACATTGCAAAACATGTCAAAGTGAAAGGCCACAATGCTAGTTTTAGGCCATTTTGGGTCACTACCAAAAGAGATAGTTCATTAAAAAAGCAACAAAACGATGATGCTAGTTTCAGGCCATCTCGGGTCATTACCGTAGCATGCCAAAAAAAAGGCATGTTAATAAAGTGGAAAGCAACGGTGCTAGTTTTAGGCCATTTCAGGTCATTGCATAACATGCTGAAAGGACAACATACTAACAAGGAAAGGAAACAATGAATGTACAAGGGATGGTAACTTGGTAGGAAATAGTAGGGTTTCTACGCTATGCGTAGCTGCTTCTTGACCCGTCGTGGGTTGATCGGAACGTAAGGTCGAGGTGTTTCGCCAAGGCACTTATTTACATCATTGTCCTATGCCTAGAAGGGTAACTCAACTCATGTGTTTTTCATTTGGGAGTCGGCTCACTTAGCCGATCCGTCCATTGAATGATTAATGCATGCATGAATAGGCGCTTCATTCTCAGAGGTTGTAACCTCTGAGCCCTGTTCCATGTTTACGTTGTTGATTGCTTGTGTTGCCACTTCGTCACCACGGATTACCACCTCCCTACCTACGTATGGTAAGTGGATTTCCTAGTGTATAGGTAAGGAGACAATCCTAAGTTGTGCTAACCATGATCTTCCCAAGATTAGGTTAAACCTAGGCATTTCTTCGACTACAATGAACGTTGCGTCTATGGGGAACTGGTCCCCTGCTATGAATTTTACGTGAACTGTGCCTTTCACCAAGATGCGTGCCTCATTGAAGGATCTTAGACATGATGTTGTCATTGGTTTGATCTGGTCGACCAATCCCAACTTATCCATAATAGGGAAGGAAATGACGTTTGTAGCGGCCCCATCATCAATGTGTACCCTTCGGATCTGGTGTTGGCTGACCCGAATTGTGATGAAGAGAGGCACTGTAGTTACTTGAACTCCTTCAGGATCTTCCCTAATGGAATCATTATGGAAAGTTAATTAGGATGCTGTGGGCTCTACGGGTACAGAGGGAAGCATTACCAAGTGGATTGCTTCTCTTCTGCTGGCATGTTTTCATCGATCGGATTCATCGTTAATATGTGAACTAGAGCTTCTCAATGGGGTACAGATGTCATGACTAGGTTGTACAAGCTTGGTGTAGCATTCTACTTTAGAGTTGCTTGACCTGGGTGAGGGCGTCCGGAAGATCCTGGCCGTCCCTTTGTTTGATGCCTTCTTCCTCTTCGATTCGTCCCAGAAGACGAATCTCCCAAGGAGAGGTAGCCTCGGATATGGGTTCAGATCCCTGTCAGCCAGGTGGTACAAGTTGTGTAATTGTGTCAACCTTCACCTTTGGTGATGAAGGTGCAGGTGCATGGGACGAAGGCGTAGGCTTGGGGATACCCTTGACGGTACTTCCCTTCGACGTCTCGCTCAACTAGTGGGATTCTTGCCTTATAGGACAAGGAGGTTGTTTAATTCTATTGCACAAGATAGGGGTTGTTGAAGATGTCAAACCCCTAATGATGAATGGAGCTAGAGGTGTTAACTGACGAGACCGCATGGCCTCACCAAAACGTAGTGCAAAGGTGGATTCCCATGGTTGGACTTTCAGGATGAAGGATGGCTACGAGCTTGGACCAACCGTTGGTGATGCTGGTGCACTACGCTAAGGCACACGGATTACAAATGGCTAGAAGGGTGGCTTGGGGTCATTGTCAATGCCAATGGCATTGATTACATAATTGGAATTATTGGAGTTGAGGGGATCTATGTAGACATACATAGATTGATTTTCAGGGCATACTCAGTTACTTGTTTCCAGCACCAACTTCCCCAGATCGATTAATCTTTGGATGTCATCCTGCAACAACTGACAATAATTCGTGGTGTGACCACATAGTTGGTGGTAGTCACAAAACCTATCTAGCCTAAAATCCCTAGGAACTAGAGGTTCATTTGGCAAGGCCAAAGAAGGATTCCTAAGGAGCTCACAGTAGCGTTGATGTCTTGTGTTTACTTCTTCCAACATCTGCTTGTGTTGGATGTACCCTACTACCAACAGTTGCTTCAGGAGTTCTAAAGGTTTGAGAGGTAGTGGGGTGTATTTCGAGTGATCTTTGTGCTCAAATTTGGGTTTGGTGTATGTAGATGTCTCAGGCGTAGATGTAGCAGGTTGCAGTGCTTGGACCAGTTTGGGCGTAGGGTTAGCCATAGGTATGGCCAGTTTCTTGTTATTCTTGCTACCTCTACTGCTAGGTTTGGGCTTGGCCTTAGTTGCCATAGTGGCCACTATGATTATTGGGGCCTTACATTTGTCCTTCTTTGTGAAGGTGCTCTTGTAAGCGATGTAGGCTGGGTCTTTGCTTGCCTCAGCTACCTCCTATATGCTCTTAGTTTGAGCAAAAGCCTGACTAAGAGAGCAAGGAGAGAGATAGTAAAGTTTGGACTTGATGAAGTCATTTACTGCACCCTTAAAGAAGGCCAACAAGTGGGCCTCTGCAATGGGCTCATGGATTTCGTTAAGGGTTGCGCTCCAACCTTGAATGAATTTTTGGACTGGTTCTAGCACGTCTTGTTTCACACTCATCAACTAATCCAGCATGGTTTCTAACTTCAAGTTGTACTTGAAGCGTGTCACGAAATGGGTCAGAAGCTCCTCCAAAGTTGAAATGGATGAGCATGGCAATGCGTGGTACAAATTTAGGGCTTTTCCATCTAGGGACATGGTGAAGACACAAATGATCGTACGCGGCCATTGTTGCAATAGCAAAGAATCATACCTAAAAGTGACAAGATGTGCATTGGGATCTCCCTCCCTGTTGTACTTCATGAAGTGCAAGATAGACATCCCTGGAGGTAACATCAAAGCAGGGATTGCAGGGTTGATGGGGTCATCCTGATAAAATTCCATGACATGTACCATGTCGGACCCAATAGCTTTGAGGCATTTTATTTCCTCAGTGAGGGTCTGGATGAGCTAAAATGATTGGTCCAGACACTAAGATGTTGTGGATGGTTGAGGGACCACATTGGCAGCTTCCACATGTGGCATGGTGGCGGTGGCGGGCTAATTGATCGGTAGTTCCGTTGAGGCCGCCCCTGCTAAAGATGCTACTTGTGCTGTCCACCACCTGGTGGGTGGTATTGTCAGAGTAGTAACAATGGGTTGAGCCACCAGATAGACCGTTTGGATCACCAGTGGGATAGACCATGGTCCAGTTCTAGGATGTACCATTTTTGGGGTTGCGTAGGTTTGAGGGTGAACATAGTGAGACATCTGCGATGGTTGTAGAATAGACGAAGAAGCGAACAGGGTCCACCACGTGGACTGGCCAGGGCCTACCATAATGGATGGAATAGATGCATACGTAGGAATTAGCATAGAAGTTATGTGTGGTTGTGAAGTAGGTACAATGTGAACATGTGGTAGGGTAGCCATGATAGGCGTGTTACACACTGCCGGAATGTGTTGATAAATAGTTTTCGGGGGCACAGTTGCTGCGAACGTAACAATGGAATAAGGGCAATGATATGCTAGGAATGTGGCATGGCTACCCATTGTAGTTGCAGTTGTAGGCTACTAAAGCATAGGCATGATGGCTAAGGGATCAGTAATAGACAACGAGTTGGCCTAGAAGGATTGGGTAGGTGGGACAGGAACGGGGTTGGCTTGACCTCCCTTGTCAGATTGGGCATTGAGTTCCTCTTGTCCATTTTGAAAAGCATCATCCTGGTTGGACATAGTGTTCTATTGCTCCCTAAGCCTAGCCAACTAGATTAATTGATCCAGCAGCCTTTGATACGCTTGTGTTAGAGGTAATGAAACGTCAGGAGTGGGAATGAATTCCTTCCCATTGCAGTAAGTGAGCTCGAAGCTACGTTTTTCTTCAAGTCTGTGTAAATCCAAGGGCAGATTAGCCTACACATTTTTATAAAGGAAACTATAACACTCATGTTGCTGGGCTAATCCCTCAGGTCTTGAATTTTGGATTCTAAGAGATCGACTTGCTTCCAATGCCAGATTTGGCAGTTGTTCGGCACTAGTAGTGCCTTGAATCGTGACGGGAACTTCAACGTTGAAGGGGGATTCCACATTGAAGGCATTGGTAGTGGTAGTTGAAAAATCCATTGTTAAGTAGGTAGTTATGCAAAAGGAAAGTGCAAAAGCTGTGCCAAAGAGTGCAAATGAACAGGAAAATTTGAAGAAATAGTGAAAAAGAGTCTTTACATCTTGTCGGATTCTGGAGGAATCGTTGGAGTGACCGACTTGCACCACACACGACGCAAACAACCACAACAAGATGTCACATTTATGTCTGTGTGAGCTAAGGTGTAGAGAACATGCAAGACTACTGTAGAAAAGGGAAGGCGAGTTAAGTGGCCATTGGAGGCTTTATGTCTCGTAGGGCTCTCAAGGAACCATCGAGGTGACCGATCTACAACACACGACATGTAAAAAATCATAGATGGACATCAAGTCTACGCTAATGCGTATTGGGGTGTAGAAGGCTTACGAGACTACTGTAAGATAAGAAAGCTAATAAGAAGGCTTTGTGTCTCACAATACAAATTCTGATCCATAAACAAGATTGTAAGGGGTCTTACTTGTTGCAGTTTTGCACATCGTTTGATAGGCCCACAGGATGTAGAGGAGTTGCTCGTGCCACCACCTCTTGTTGTTGTTAAGCATCCGCTTCAGCAAGTTGATGATGGACTTATTTGTAGCCTTTTCCTACCTGTTTTCCTATAGATAGTAAGGGGAAGAAAATGATTGTTTAATGCCTAGATTGCTACAGAAGGTTTGAGTTTCCGTACTGCTGAACTGTGGCCCATTGTCAGTCACAATAGTCATTGGAAGCCCAAACCTTATTACGATGTTGTCGAGAATGAAATGGCAGATTTGTTGTGATGTCGTCTTCCTTAGGGGAATAGCTTCCACCCACTTAGTAAAATACTCAGTGGTGGTGATAATGAAGCTATGCCTCGCAGAGGACTTAGGCATGATGGGCCCTATGAGGTCTAGTCCCCATCGTTGGAAGGGCCAAGTGATTTACGTTGGATGCAGGTCTGCAAGCGCTATGTGTATGAGATTTTCATATCTCTGGCACGTGTCACATGTCTTGAATTTTGATAGGCAGTCATGTTCCATGTGGGGCTAGTAGTACCCTAGGCATCTAATTTTGGTAGCCATAGCCCTAGGTGATATGTGTCCACCGCATAGCCCCTCATGTACTTCATTAACTACCTTCTGCGCTTGCTCGCCACCCAAGCATACCAGCAATATCCCATCATAGGAGCGTTGACACAGGGCATCATTTCCCATGAGCACGTACTGCTGGGCATGCTTATGGATTGCATCTCTCTGGGTAGATGTCAATCCTCCTAGGGGCTCACCATGCTGTAGATAATTTTTAATGTTGGCATACCACTCCTGGGTATCCACAGCATTGACAGATGTCATGTGCTTCACCTAAGTGATAGGCCCTATGCATTCTATAATCGAGGTTGGTAGGTTTTCCAAGGAATGTGATGGAATGTTTAATGCAAGGATAGCTAAGGTGTCTTCCACGGTGTTTTCGTTACATGGCACATGTTGCACATCTGTGGTTGTAAATCGTTTAAGCAGGACTTTTGCTAGGTAGCAGTAGGGTTGCAGGTGCATAGACTTGCAGGCGTAGACCTCGGTGATTTGATTCACAACTAGTTGTAAATCTCCCCAGATGGCCAAGTGTTGTATGCATAGCGCTTGGCCAGTTAAGAGGTCTCTGAGTAGCCCCTCGTATTCTACCACGTTGTTGGTGCAAGGGAACGTAAATCGATAAGCAGATGGATGCATTTCCCAAGAGGGGAATGTGATTATGATAGTGACACTACCCCCTTACATGGTTGAGGCACCATCGAAATGTAAGATGACTTTGAAATGTGATGGGATGACGTGGAAATTGCTAATGTATTCATCCAGGAATTCGGGGTCTATGGTTGCCTGGTCATTGATTGGCAAAGCCGTGAGTTGGGTTGCTATTGCTTGACCCTTTTTCGATGATTGACTTACATAGTGCAAATTGAACTCCATGGTTATTGCCTTCCATCAGGCTATCCTTCTACTTTCTTATAAGCTATTAGTGATAGCTCGGAGTATGTTGCTCTTGCAAATGATATTGGTTATGCTACGGAATAGGTAATGCCACCACTTTTTTAGTGCAAAAACTAGGGCCAGGCAATTCCTTTCCACTTCGCTATACCTTGTTTCATGTGCTATTAGCGCATGACTTAGATAGTACACCGATATCTCAGAACCGTCGTATCGTTTATGACACAGCAGTGCAGTGAAAAATGTATCGAAGGTGGTGAGGTAGAAGAAAAAGTGTTTGTCCCTTTGTGGTGGGTGCACAGTCGGGAGGTGTAAAATCTCCTTATTCAGGTCATCAAAGGCTTGTTGACACTAGGTTGTCCATTCGAAGTTGACCCCTTTCTTTAGAAGATGTTGCATAGGGTGTAACTTGTTGGTCAACCTTGCTATAAACCTTCGAATGAATTGCACTCTAACTTGTAAACCATGTAACTTCTTAAGGTTTGTGGGAGGTGCTAGGTTGACGATGGCCTTATCTTTGTCAGGATCCACTCATATTCTGGCCTCTAATACTACAAACCCTAACATGCATTTGGTTCTCACCCCAAAGATGCACTTTTTAGGATTGAGGTGTAAGTCATGCATTTGGCAACATTTTAGGACTAACCCTAGATCACGTGGATGATTAGCTACCTTCTTGGACTTGACTGCTATTTCATCCATGTAGTCATTTAATGTTTCTAGGATGTAATCATTAAAAATGTAAGTCATGGCTTACTGGTAGGTTGCTCCAGGATTATTGAGTTCGAAAGGCATCATGGTATAGCAGAAGGTTCCCCATGGGGTCATGAAGGTCGTTGATAGCTGGTGCTCTGGGTTAATGTGGATTTGGTTGTATCTGGAGAAACCATCCATGAAGGATAATAGAGCATGGTCATCCATGGTGTTGATGAGGTGATCAATGCTTGGAAGCGGGAAGTCATCCTTGATCATTACCTTGTTTAAGTCCCAAAAGTCTATACAGATCTGTATTCCTCCCATTTTCTTTGAAACCATAATGACATTAGACACCTACTCTAAATAGTCAACTGCATGGATGAAACCTGCTTGATATAGCTTAGTGATTTCATCCCTTATGGCTAGTGCAATTTCTGGCTTAACTTTGCGAGTCTTCTGCTTGACTGCCTTCACATGCGGGTCTAGGATGATGTTGTGCTAAATCAGCCATGGATACAAACTTGGCATATCACTATATGACCATGCAAAGATGTCGATGTTGTCTTGCAGAATCTTAGCTACATTTTCATGTGTTCGTGTGTCTAGGAGGGAGCTGAGTCTTAACATTTTCACCTCCCCTTTTGACATGGTCACAAGTGTCTTGATGAGAGGGTCCTCAGTTACATCCCCGACCTCTAAGTCTAGAGTTTTGACTAGATGCTCAGGCCAGTCTAGGAATGCCTCTAAGGTTGCTATAGTGCTAGTCGTGGTCAACCCCCAATCGATCATGTCAGGGTTCAATTATCTTGCGAGCTTACCCTATGGTCCTGCTAGTGTGAAAGGTGTGGAAAGGTCATGGTGGATTCCCATCTCCTACTTGACTTGCCATCATAAGATGAAAGCTTGGTTAAGAGATGCCTACCAGAGATTATGTGTAACAGCAATTTGCAAAGTAGTGATGAGTTTGCAAGTTCTCCATTTAAGGTTATGGTAGACCGCCAGGGCACAAGAGTGTAGAACTGCTAAAGGTGTAAAATTGCTAACATAAAGTGATGGCATGCCACTATCGATATGCCAAACTACTAGTTTAGTGTCATTTCAGACTGCCAAATTGCAACATGC
The DNA here is from genome assembly GCA_015680685.1 of Gnetum montanum. Lineage (NCBI taxonomy): Eukaryota > Viridiplantae > Streptophyta > Gnetopsida > Gnetales > Gnetaceae > Gnetum > Gnetum montanum. The sequence goes on along the minus strand of MNCI01036173.1, from coordinate 450,015 downwards.
AAAATCTTAACATGCAAAAATAATAGTATGCAAAATGGAAAATTACGAATATGAGGAGTGCTAAGTCGTTAATGTGAAAATGAAAACTACAAACATGAAAACACTAGAAATTGCAACATTGTCCATGTGGAAGAAGATGCGAAAACTACCGATGCAAGCATGTGGTGTTGTTAGTTTAATGTCATCATGGACCATTAGGGATGCAACTATGCTAGGGATTCTTAGTTTGAGGTCTTTTCAGACCCTTAATTAAAAAAATATATATTTTTTGTTTTCGGGAAGGCAAGCAGCTAGCTTGAAGCATGTTAAGGCTTTAATGCTAATAGTGCCATGATGTCATGGCGAGCATGCTACGCTGTACGATGTGCTTTGCATTAATTAGAGAGAAAGAGAGGTAAGTTTCCCCGCCTTGTCATTATGGCTATAATAGGGGTTAAACCCTAGCGATTTTTCCATTTTCACCGTAAGAGTGTAGAGCCCACATTGGAACATAAGGGAATTTCGGAGCGTGGAGCGATTGTGTTATTCGGTTGGTAAAGAGAGCTTTTCCAGCGAAAGGTGTAACTCTGTAATCAAGAAAATGGCTTCTAAGACCCATTTGGCACGAGGGTTGAGGAGGTGAAGAAGACCCTAGGGCACATGCCATAAGCGCACGTTGCGGCGTGCCAGAGCACATCGTTGACCCAGTAGGTTATTGTGTACGCTTCACTTCTTTTTTTTGTGCTTTTGGTCATCCTTTGCTCTTTTTTACGTCCTATTTGTTTTACATTCATTCTTGGCTATCTACATTTTATGTGTTCATGTAAATTTAACCTTTGCATCACTGCCATTGCAGTATCGGCTGTGGCGGATGTATGAACGTTACGTCGTGGTTGCATGCAAGGCCATTGAAACCACCACCATCATGGTTGTCATAACCGGAGGGGCTGGGTAGTTTAAGTTGCTCGACCCTAGCATGCTGTGACATAAAACCCTCAAGAGGGCTAGGCCATATATGATGTGGTGATGTGACACACATTTTATTAGAGCATGTTGTCAATTACTTTTTTGCTATGCTAGACTTATTCGCATGTTTTTGCTATGCTAGGCTTTCATGCTCTTTCTACACTATGTATGGGTAGAGGGTTATGCTACGCTATGTACATGGACTGCTAGACTTTGCTATGTTGTGCATGTGTTTCCTTTAAGTATGATGCTAACATTCACTAATTGTGGCGTGTAGGACAGGGTCGAGGTCTAGGCTGATCGTTTTGGACATTAGAGGGGTCCTGTGCCATGTGAGCAGACCTATGGCCAATGCCCCTCCTCCCTAGATACGCATGGGGGAGCAAGGGGTCTAGTTCAGAGATGGGACACGGGACTTCTTGCAATTCCTTCTCGACCACTTTAGTGTGATCATTTGGTCCTCCTTGGAGGAGGTGGAGGCATCTGGCATAGTAAAAGCCATGATGCCTAGGGAAAGTCACAGAATTCTAAGACTTTTTACTAATGGGGCAATTATGAGTAGGTAGGGAAAGGGGTCCATCCAATTCTTAATAGGATTGAAGCATTTAGCCTAGATCTGGGACATGCCTAAATACAACTGCTATCACCAGTACAACACACTGTTCCTTGCATGTTACATGGAAACATGCTTTCATAACCCACAGGGGACTATCCATTGTGCTGGCAGATGAGTTTTATAGCCTTGCTCTACTATGTTTTGCAACACTGGTCATATTGGCCGAATGCTAAGAGTATGTGTTTGTCACCAGGTTCTTTATCAATGATGATGGGATTCACAACCGATCGGGTCTTCTGGCTACAACGCAGCTAGCCCTACAAGAGTTCTCTTCTGCCAAGAACCTGCAGGTGGGTATGATTGGCTAGTGTGGGGGGGAGTACCACACCTACCTAGGCAAGTTTTGCATTATCTACAATTAATGTAAGGAGAAGGGTTGGCTGGATAGGGAGTGGGAGGAACCCTTCAAGTAGGTCATGGTTGAAGAGGCTATGATGGTTGAATTCCTGCTATTCCCATTACCATATAGACCTAGTGGGCCAAAAGGTAGGAGGTGCATGCTCAAGTGTTTTTGCAGTCCATGTATTTTCTATGTCATTATGCTAAGTGTGTTTTGTGGAAGCTGTTGCATGTGTGAAGAAGCCTCGGGAGGTTACGGTGGTAACCATTGAGATGCAGGGGGCAAACATCTATTTCAAATATGGTGAAGTAGCAGCATGCCAGTGCTGGTTGGACCAGAGGGCCCTAGACTCCTTGGTCAAGAAAATCCAAAAGGTAGGGCTTATGGATCTATTCATGGCCCCAAATCCTAGCATTATGGCCACTGAGGTGCTTTCTTTGGTCAACTCCTTCTTTGAGAGGGTGGGCCATTTTCACATGTGTGTACGGGGCATGTGGGTGGTCATTAAAATCAATGACCAGCTCTTTACAAACTTGTTCGGTGTTCCTGCCGATGGCACCTTCATAGGGTTGAGGTGCAAGTAGGAGTTAACCCTTATGAAGAAGGACATCGAGGAGTGGTTGCATCTTGTTAAGGAGTGAAAATGGATTCCCATGGATAAGCTTAAGGGTATACCTACCATGGAGATTTACCCAATCTTCCGTGCCTGCACATTCCCCCAACTACTCATCCAAGGGAAGGTCTTGTGGCTCGAGCAAGCCCAGATAATGTTGGAGGTTATGGAGGAAGGGGCCTATTATGAATGGGCTAGATTCCTATGTAAGGGCTTGCAGGCTGAGATTTTCCGACTCTGTGAAAAAATGGAGTCCCGCTCCAACATAAACTATGCCTTCTACATAGGCTATTTGAAGCGCTTCGTGGAGTTTCTGGTGGTTCAAGAGGATGGAGCCTAGGCCGTAAGAGATCACAACTAGATTCCCAGGCCATGGATTCACCAGATCCTCTGGACCACATGAGCTCAAGATCTCCCAGAAGTAGTCAGGGAGTCGTTGTCTGTAATGATCAAAGGTCTCGCAACTCGCAATGTTCATGGCTAGGATAGTATAGGAGAGACACCCCCTACTATAGCTGGTAGTGTGATGTGGGGAGAATGTCTCATAGCCAAGACCATGCCTAAGGAGTTGCGAAGGAAGAGACCTCCCCCAGCTAGGGAAACACTTCACGTGGAGGAAGAGGCGGGATGAAGACTGCGGATTAAGCTACAAAGGATGCAACCCCCCATTGGTAAACATTTTTCATGTAATGCTTACTTTGCTATTGTCTGCTACGCTATGCTATGCTAGGCAGTGTAGCATAGCGTAGCATATTCTTTGAGCTAATTTGTTTTGAACCGATGCAAACATGCTTCTTTGCTAGTAGAGGAAGAAGAAGAAGAAGAAGAAGTTGATGAAGAAGTATCTGACCCTTGAACGAGGGCAACAAATGAAGATGTGGAGGCCCCAGTCTCGGAGGAAAGGGCCTTGGTTAAGAATAAAGGATCTCCTATTTCTAGGGTAGGGGCTCTTGTTATTAGGGAGCCTCCTACCAACAAAGGGACACCTCCATTGAATAAAAAGGATGTTGGTCTCTTGAAGGGAAAGGCACCAGCGCATGAGGAAGGGGCTTGTATGAACTTGGTAGGGCCCTCCACCAAGGCCACCAGTATCATCTTGCATTAGTAAGAAGAAAGATCGCAGCTAGAGATTGGTGAGTTCAGTGATACCTCTGCCTTGTTGTAGTCGATTTTGGCCATTGCTAATATGCTTAGTCATGCAATAGGTGCTACTGCTGACATTGTGGGACCCCCTCCTATTCATGCAGAGTCATGGACCGAGATCCCTAACAAGTTTGCATTTGTGCAGGAACTTGTCGAACACATGATCAAATGCCTTTAGTAGGCGGACCTTGATGTGGGTAAGTAGCAGTATTAAATGCTCCTATGTTTTTACACTAAAACATTTGAGTTCATTTATTTTTTCTATGCTAACGCAATTGCTATACTCTTCATGTTGTCGTAGCCTCCCACCTTAAATGGGACCCAACACAACCCATCAAAGTTGGCACCATGCCTACACTCTCACCTGACATGATCGAGGTGTCTTGTCACATGTTCGATGAGGCTAACAAGTGCGTCTTGCACTCGGCAAGCTATCTATGGGAGTATAAGCACGTTAACGAGGATATGTGGAAACAGGTCCAAAGGGCTAAGCAAAGAGAGGCCGAACTAGTCATTGATGTGGAGGATCTCAGGTCGAGAAAAGAATTCCTCATAAACCATAACCCTAATGTTGAGGACTAGCGCAAGGCTATAGATGACTATGCTAGATTTTGGACTATCGTTTGTCAGAATGTCAAATCCACCCATGAGATAGTTGAATAGAAAATGTAGATGGACTTGCTAGTCTAGAAGTGTTAAGACATGAAAGATATCAATGCCAAGGTTTTGGAATGGGGACAAACCCAGAGAAAACATAAACATGTGTACAAGATGGAGAATGACACCCATCAAAAATTGTACAAAGATGCTGCTGTGGAGGCATTCACATATGAAGCATTCATGAATGTCATCGATGCTTCTGAGGCCTATGCTAAGTTTAAAGACTAGGTAAAGGTTACGGAATCTCCTGACTTGAAATTAGACCTTCCTACAAGAGAGACCACAACTGCCCCCATTTTCCCAGGACCTCTAGTATGGACGACCATGGAAAGGGAGAGAATCGCCATCATGAATGCTGAACCTAGTGATAGGCATTGGATGGATATCATGACAGAGGAGATCTGGCATCGCCTCAGGCTCGATCTAGACAAGATACCTTTTGAGACCGATGTAGGCACCTCTCAAGTTAGTCGCTTTACTATGTAGATGCTCATGCTATGTTGTAGTTTGCATTTGTTGCCCTAACTGACTACTTCATTCCTACGATGCAGGCTCCAGATGAGAACGCAAGGCCCATAGAGGGAGGGAATGAAGAGCCAGTAGAAAGCAACATAGGGGAGAATGATGCACAAGAGGATGAAGCGGAGACGAGTAGTGAGGGAAATGCAAATAGGGATGACCCATGAAAGCATGGGATTTTCTTTTTAAATTTTTTTTGAGATTTTGAAATGCTGAAATTTTGCGATTTTGTAAAAGTTCAACAAACATTACCAACAGGCGAAAGCTTTGAATAAAATGAAAGACTTCAGAAAAGAAACTAATTTTGCATGAGCTTGTATATCATGTAAAGTTTTCATTCTTTCATATGCTAGTTTTAGGCCATTGCTAGTTTTAGGCTATTTTGGGCCATTGCGTAACATGCTAGAAGGATTATATATTAACAAAGAGAAAAGCAACGATGCTAGTTTTAGGCCATTTTGGGCCATTTCCAAAAGAAATAGTTTGTTAACAAAGCAAAAAATGATGATGCTAGTTTTAGGCTATTTCGGACCATAGCGTAGCAATGCCAGAAGGATGGAATGTTATCAAAGAGAAAAGTAATAATGCTAGTTTTAGGCCATTTCAGGCCATAGTGTAGCATACCAATAGGACATCATGTTATCAAAGTAGAGAAGTAACAAATGCACAAGGGATGACAACCGGGCAGGAAGCAATAGGGTTACTACGTTATGCGTAGCTGCCTCTTGACTCGTCGTGGATTGATCGGAATGTAGGTCCAAAGTGTTTCACCAGGGCTCTCATTCACATCATCATCCTCTAGTTGGAAGGGAAACTCAACCCATGCATTTTTGATTTGGAAGTTGGCTCGCTGGGTCGATCCTCGCATTGAATGGTTAATGCATGTGTGAGCAGGCACCTCACACTCAAAGGTTGTAACCTCTAAGCCTTGCTCCATGTCTACGTTACTAATTTCTTGCATCACTACTTCATCACCAAGGATCATCACCTCCCTGCCTACGTATGGTAAGTGGATTTCCTAGTGTATAGGTGAGGAGATAGCTCTAAGTTGCGCTAACCATGATCTTCCCAAGATCAAGTTAAACCTGGGCATTTCCTCGACCACGATGAACGTTGCGTCTATGGGGAACTGGTCCCCTACTACAAAGTCTACGTGAACTATGCCTTTCACCAAGACACATGCCCTATTGAAGGACATAAGACACGACATTGTTGTGGATATGATCTGGTCGACCAATCCCAACTTATCTGCAATAGAAAAGGAAATGACATTTGTGGCGGCCCCATCATCAACGTGTACCCTTCGAATCTGGTGTTGGCAGACCCAAATTGTGATGAAGATAGGTGCTGTAGTCACTTGACCCCCTTCGGGATCTTCCCTAATGGTGCTTAAAACACCACAAAAATTTGGACCTAGCACTTTCGGACAAGAATCGAGCTAAGTCATGATGCTTCCCAGTATGACCAAAACTTGCAAACTTCACAAATAGCATCAAACGGAGTCGAATCAAGCAAGTAAAAGTTCCCCGAGATCCATTGGAGACTACATCAACATCTGGAAATACTAACTAAAAGTTTCAAGCTCAAAAAAATTAGACAAAGCTAATTATACTTCTTGCACACGGGACAGCATACAGCTCAACGTGTAGTAACTTTTGCGCCCCAAAAATGAGCAAGTAAATGCCAGAATTGAGCGTCTGGACCCCCCAGGACATTCCCCAAGGTCCCCAGTAGCTCTCAGGCACCTAAAAATCAAGTTTTGGGCTCCAAATGATAGGTTTTCATTCCTGCATGCCATCATGCATGACCAGTGTATAGTTCAGCGTACACGCCCAGCGTACAGCTCAGCGTGCACATCCAGCATGCACCATCAAGGATCTCTCAAAATAGGCACCCCTGAACAAGATCTCCACCTACAATTGACTCTTAGAAGCAAGGCAATTGTCAGGAATCATCCCAGGCTCCCAAAATAAAGATTCAACCTCAAAATGATGCACTTCCATGACCTATACACTGAGCATACATACTCTGCATGCCTAGCGTGTATGCCCAGTGTGCAGCATAGCGTACACCACTTGACGCCTGCCAGAAACATGTTAGGTCAAGTCAGGATGAGCAAAAGATCCACAAGCAGCATCTTCATGACACTAGAGCTCAAATCCAAGGGCATTTTTAGGATTCTCTATTGTAATAATAATGTTCTTTTGTAAAGTTCAATTCTTTTGTGTTGGTTAGGTCTGCACGCTGGGTTCACATACCTAGCGTGTACACGCTGGCATGTAGGATGTTGTATAGTTGTAATATTCTTTACACTCGGGCAACACAGCCACATGTCATTCGACCCAAAATTTTCTCACCAACGGCCACTCATACCACTCCAGATCTGAGTTTCACACTCTAAAACCTATAAAAACCCTAATTTTCCATCAAGTAAAAGTAGAGGAGGATAAAAAAATTACATTTTTGAGAAAATTCGGAACACCAACCCTACATGCTAGACTTCAACCTTGCACGCTGACCATACTACCTTCACATTGTGCCTATAGTCCAAACCAGCATACCATCATCCCTCAGTATCCATCGGGGCTCTTCATCTGCCTTGTGTCAGTTCCACAACTACATTCAGACCGGTGCACTGTAATCTTCATTTTTGCAATAAAATTGCTTCATTTCCAATCAAGATTTATTACAGTTTGCATTCATTCTTTCCTATCTCTTTGTTTATATTTTTGTACATTTACATTTTGGTTTATGCTTATTACATTGTTTACACATAACCCAACATATTGCACATTGGCATACGTTTGGGGAAATCCTTGTCTGATCCATGTGCGGACCACCCAAGGTACTCTACCTTCTTTAGTTCTAGCTCACCCTCAAGTGAAGGTAGAGTCTTTTGTGCTTATCTATAGATCTCTCGATGTCTGTTTCATTCTAGCCTTGCACCCATGAGTTTAGACAGTATAGAAAATGGCGCTAGAAGGAGGGCCTACTTTCACTTAGATCTGCATAGATCTGCTCATATCTGCTTCTCTACATCCCAGATCTATGCCCCATTATCGTAGATCTACAGCCTATGACTGCAAATATATGCTCAAACATTGCATATCTGCATCCTGCTTCTTTAGATCTATGCCCTGCAATTGTAGATCTGCACCACAGCCAGCGTCTATACGCTACCCACCAGTTTGTACACTGTAATCTCTGTCTACATGCTATAACCCAGTGTATACGTTGTCACCCTTCTATATAGGCTGTGACCCTTTGGTATATGCTACACACATCCCCTATACATTTTTCACACTTGGTATACACTGCCATCACTATGTATACGCTGAGTGTAGTGTATATGCTGCCTCTTGTATGCTGCCACCTACACGCTGTTCCAACACTTAGTCAAATTTTTTCCTGTGTACATTGTATACACTGTTCCAACGCTTAGCCAAATTTTCTCCCATTTACGCTGTACACGCTGGACACTTAGAAAAATTTTTAGTGTTCACACGCTGGACATTTAGAAAAATTTTTAGTGTTCACATGCACACACACTACATAGTTAGCCAGCCTGTACGTTGCCCTATCACACATCACCATGGAGTCATCTTAGAACTCTAACGCATGCATCTTCGTAATCCTCACATAAGAACAGTACAACTTTATCTGTGTGAAGATTCAGGCCAACCTTCCCCTTGACACCACAGAACAGGAGGCCAAACGAACTTTGAGTGCACATACATGGGAGGTCATGAATTCGTCCCCTTTGTATATGACATCATCCCCCTTTCTGAGCCTCACCACCAACTCATCTCTCAACTCCTTCTGGCAAGGAGCCAAAACTCACGACGATCCACTGAGGAGCCCCAAAATCAACATGATGTAGATGACTTTGCGACACAATCTAAAACTGAGGATTCATACCACACCCTTAGTCTACGTGCCCATGTTAACCCATCATTCCACTCACACGTGGGATAGACAATTCATCATCATGCGTCAACGAGCACACAACCAACGGTATCCCAACATGGACTACCCATGCCCACATCCACCCTGTACATGTAGCTAGTGCAAACACATGGGGCCACTTTTGTTACATCAGCCCCACACATTTAGGGTGTCACCCCACAGTTAGTGGCTAGAAAAGAAACCACACCCCTTGTTCAACAATCCACTTACTTCAGCGCATCACACCCTACAATCCCAACTCTAAATGTTGCTCCACAGCAGCAACTAACAACACAATCTCCCCAACCAACTGAACTGCCTACCGCGAAAGAATGGACAGAAGCCAAAAAAATGATGCAAGCGTTTGCTGAAGAGGTAAAGCACCTCAAAACGACAAACATTGAACAAGTCAAAGTATTGGAATTCTACCAAGATGATCCAATTAACTCTTTAGTGCCACCGTTAGCTTTACCCAAGGGAATCACACTGCCCCAATTAACCAAGTACAATGGGAAGGGAGATCCGAACACTCACTTAGTCATGTTTTGATCAGAAACTCTATTGCTTCAAGCTTGGCCCCACACAATCTTGTGAGTGTTCACTATGTCCTTAATGAGCGTAGCCTTAGACTGGTACCAAGCCTTGCCTCGTAACTCCATATCGTCTCTGGAGGATCTGTTACATTAGTTCGTCACCTGGTTTAAGTACAACCTCAAGCCTAAGGCCACACTAGACACTCTGATACAGGTGAAACAAGTGCCACTAGAGCCTGTGCAGAAGTTCATCCAACGATGGAGCGCAGTCCTTAATGAACTTCATGAGCCCATCCCTGAAACGTATTTGCTTACGATTCTGAAGGGAGCCATGAATGACTTTGTTAAGTTAAAATTATACTACCTAAGCACTCAAACATTGACCCAAGCCTTCACACAAATAAAGAACATTGAACAAGCTACAAAAAAAAGCAATGATCCCGCCTATGCAGCTTACAAGAACCAACATGTTTCCAAACAATAGACAACAACAGAAACTGTAGCCATAAGCAAAAAAACAACAAACACCAGTACCAACTAGCCTACAACGATAGGGGCCACCCCAAGGCCCAACTTTCAACACAAGGATCACTCTAAGTACACGTTGCTACTTGCACGACCTTCTGAACTACTAAAGCAACTCCTTAGAACTGGGAAAATTGAATACAGACAAGTAGCAGAAAATGCTCACCGCTGACACGATAGGTACTGTGAGCTACTGAGGAATCCCACCTTAGTATCACCAAACAAGCCCCTGGTTCCATGACATTTCAAGTAAGATCAATTCTATCAGTACCACCAGATGTCTGGTCATAACACCGACACCTACCATGCATTACAAGATGATCTACAAGAAATGATAGTACAGGGCCAACTGAACGTCAACACCCTAAATCAACCTAGCACAGACGATGCCTCTTATGTCATAAACTCCATTGGCATAGATAGTAATCCTAAACCTATGCACCAACCTTTTGTGATCCATGTGCCTCCCAGAAAGGCAATAATCCCCTCCGTCTCCACTAGCAAGGGGCCTCTCATCATCATCAAGGTGTCACCTAGAGCACCGATGACACCTTTCATGGTCAAAGTACCACCACTTCACACGTCCACTAAGATGTTAAAATAGCAAGATTCAATGCAATCCTAAGCACTGAAGACACCCTTTGTGGTCAAAGTACCACCACAGCCATCCGCTAAGACGTTAAACTGGCATGATGCACCGACCACAACTACAAAGAAACCTTTCATCATCAAGGTGCCACAACAAGCTAGTCAGACTCCTCCCAAACTACTATTTGTCATAAAGGTGCCACCACGCAATGGCCCCTCACCTACCCAAAGCCCAACCATAGGCAATGTGTCAACCTCTTCTCCCTCAAGAGTCAACCTTACCAACAACATGGGTAAGCCTACCAAATGGTAGTAGAAGAGGACAAAAAATAACTAACAACATCCATAGCTGAAATAAAGGCCACATCTAGTATACAACAACTAAACACTAGGGGCCCTATCTCTAATCCAAAACAAACCAGGCCCAAGCCCTCGACCCATACAGAGGCAACCAACACAACGGCAAACAACACGGACTTTGTAGCTACATTGGCCCAGGTGAAATAAATGCTCAAACAAAAGAACATAACCATGAGCTTGTACGACCTGGTCATGACATCATCAGCTCATTGCAAAGCCTTAGTGCAAATGTTAGCATCCATTCCTATTATAGAGGACATCCCTGCTAACATGGAATCCATCCGTGCAATGATTTCACAACAGACACCACAAGGATTGGGTTCAAACACCTTAGCCTTCAACGACAATGCAATTAAAGTCAACCCTGAACAAGGGGAGGTCACAATAGCTCCATTTTTGATTAGCATATGTGTTGGGCAATGTACCATTCATAGAGTGAATGTTGATGATGGCATGGCAACAAACATAGTTCTATACGCCATCATCGACAAACTAGGCATGGAAGACGAGATCATGCCAACAGAAGTCATGTGTTTAAAATCCTTCAATGGATCACATGTCATAGTCAAGGGCAAGATTAACCTAGCCTTCATGGCAGGTGAACAATTCCCCACCAGCGCAGAGTTCACTGTCATAGAAGAGATGCCTAGTTTAAACATGATTCTTGGTAGACCTTGGCTAGCCCAACAATGGGCCATTTCCTCACCGATACATCAAGAAATCTGCCTTCCATACGAAGGTGGACAAGTCATTATACATGGCGACAACACACCCTTTCAAGCTGACCACAACATAGACATGTCACATGTCTTAAAAGAGGAGTCTCTTGATGCAACACACATGGCAACAAAGGCAACACCTAGAGCCAAAACGCCTAGACAAGTAGCAATCAACACAGTATTTAGAGCAAAAACACCAAAACGAGTGGTGAAAACCATAAGCCTCCCAGCAAAGCCTAAACCTAAAATGCTTCCAAAACCACATTCGGTTAGGAGACAACCATAGGATCAAAATGCCCTTGTGGCCAAGAACAAGCTAGATCTCTGCACACTCTTCACATTCTTTCGTGGTGCATATGTCATGTTCATTTGTATTATATTAGCTTACATGTTCTCTCATGGCCCGAAAAGGCCTTAAACTAAACTATGGCCCAAAAAGGCCTTAAACTAAACTATGGCCCGAAAAGGCCTTAAACTAAATTGTGGCCCAAAATGGCCTTAAACTACCACCTTTTCACATTGTTTTCTATTTACTTGTGCATTTCAGTTCATGTTTTTTGCAGTTGCTATTTAACATTGTTTTCTCTAGTTGCTTTTGTTTACAAGGTCATACATATGCACATGCATGCATCCACACTGACAGTCCTGGCATCATGACTTAAAACTGATACCACACATCGTCCTGGCATCATGACGGTAAACTAATACCACAGACACGTCCTAGCGTCATGATGGTAAATTGATACCACATAATGTCCTGGCATCATGACAGTAAACCAACACCACACAGCTCTATCCCACATGATACTAAACTATCACACTCATTCACCAGAGTCCGCTAAGACTATAAACTAGCTTGCCTCTTCATAGTCCTCCACGACTATAAACTAGCATCGCACCATACGCTACGACAATAAACTGGCAACGTCCAATAGGTTATGNGATACACTTCATCATGGTTACAAGGTGCCACATTGTTTCTGACGCACGCAACCAGGTTAATAAATCTGTTGAAAAGTACATTCCTAGTTCCCAATACATTCTCCATTTCCCCAACACTCTTGTTCCCTTTCCTACCTTGTTACAGTTCCCAGATACACCCAGTATGCCCCAAAACTTTGAGCACACTATTGCATGTTGCGACACTCTCAAGCAGTTGCAACACACAACATGACACATGAGCATGAGTGCAAAATTGAAAGAAAGGTCTTTCCAAAAATGAAAAAAAAAGAAAAAGAAAAGAAAAAAGAAAAAATAAAAGAAAATATCAAAGAGCAAAGGGAAAAATGAACCACAAGACCCTTGGAACTTTCCATACAAGCCCTAGGTGGGAAGGCAGTTGTCTTGGAAAGAAGTACTCGTGTCTCAAACCATCATGTTTCACCTCACTGTGTGGTTTTGGCTGTCAGAAAATGGGTTCCCTTAGATACTCCACAAGGGTCCCGTCTCTCCAAAGAATGCATCACCTCATCGTGTGGCTTTGGTTGTGACAATGAGTTCTCTCAAACATGATACAAGAGTCTCGTTCCTCCAAAGGACGTACTCCTCATGCCTTGGTTCCAAGTCTACCAAATACTGGCCATCAACAAGGAACAACATGACTTGTTTGCATAAGATGAATACTCCTCTCCTACACCAGCACAATCCCTTGATCAATTACCAATCCTACAGTTGCAAACATCTCCTCTAGATATCATCTCAAAACTTCATTTCCCAATCCCAAGTACTTCTAAACATGGTGCGATGACATCTGGACAAGTGTCAAAGGACAATGCTACTAAGTTGCTTGTGGTATTTTGTACTTCTTTTTTGATGCTTCTCAGGTTGATTCCTCCAAGTGTCAACAAAGAGGGGCCAATGAAACACCACAAAAATTTTGACCTAGCACTTTCGGACAAGAATCGAGCTAATTCATGATGCTTCCCAGTATGACCAAAACTTGTGAACATCACAAATAGCATCAAACGGAGTCAAATCAAGCAAGTAAAAGTTCTTCGAGATCCATTGGAGACTACATCAACATATGGAAACAAAAACTGAAAGTTTCAAGCTCAAAAAACTTAGCCAAAGCTAAGTATACTTCTTGCACACGGGCCTGCACGCCCGGCGTGCAGCTTAGCGTGCAGCAACTTTTGGGCCCAAAAAATGAGCCAAAACATGCCATAATTGAGCATATGGACCCCTTAGGACCTTTCCCAAGGTCCCCAATAGCTCTCAGGCTCCTAAAAATCAAGTTTTGGGCTCCAAACGATGGGTTTTCATTCCTGCACGCCAGCGTGCACACCCAGCGTACAGCCCAATGTATAGGTTAGCGTGCACGTCCAGCCTGCACCATCAAGGATCTCTCAAAACAGGCATTCCAAAACACGATCTCCACCTACAATTGACTCTTAGAAGTAAGGAAATTTTTAGGGCATCATCCCAGGCTCCCAAAATGAAGATTCAACCTCGAAATGATGCACTTCCATGACCTATGCGCTCAGCATACATACTCTGCAAGCCTAGCATGCAGCACATCATATGCCACTTGAAGCCTGCCAAAACCATGTTAGGTCAAGTCAAGATGAGCAAAAAATACACAAGCAGCATCCTCATGATACCAGAGCTCAAATCCAAGGGCATGTTCAGGATTCTCTATTGTAACAATAATGTTCATTTGTAAAGTTCAATTCTTTTGTGTTGGTTAAGTCTGTACGTTGGGTTCACACAGCTAGCGTGTACACACTGGAATGCAGCACGTGGTATAGTTGTAATATTCTTTGCACTAAGGAAACACAGCCACATGTCATTCGACCCAAAATTTTCTCACCAACGGCCACTCATACCACTCCAGATTCAAGTTTCATGCCCTAAAACCTATAAAAACCCTAATTTTCCACCAAGTAAAAGGAGAGGAGGATAAAAAAATCACATTTTGGAGATGATTCTTAACACCAACACTGCATGCTAGACTTCAACCGTGCATGCTGACCATATAGCCTTTACGCTATGCCTGTAGTCCAAACCAGCATACCATCATCCCTCAGTATCCACCGAGGCTCTTCGTCTGCCTTGTGTCAGTTTGACAACTACGTTCAGATCGGTGCACTGTAATCTTCATTTTTACAATAAAATTGGTTCATTTTCGATCAATATTTATTATAGTTTGCATTCATTCTTCCCTATCTTTTTGTTTATATTTCTGCACATTTATGTTTTGGTTTACACTTATTACATTGTTTACACATAACCCAACATATTGCACACTGGCATATGTTTGGGGAAATCCTTGTCTGATCCATGTGCGGACCACCTAAGGTACTGTACCTTCATTAGTTCCAGCTCACCCTCAAGCGAAGGTAGAGTCTTCTGTGCCTATCTGTAGATCTCTCGATGTTTGTTTCATTCCAACCTTGCACCAATGATTTCAAATAGTACAACACTGTCACTGAAAGTCAGTTGAGATGTCGCGGACTCTGCAGGTATAGAGGGAAGCATAACTGAATGGATCACTTCCTCTTTCGCTGGCATGTTCTCATCGACCAAAACCACCATTAACATGTGGATTAAAGCCTTGCAATGAGGTACAGATGTCATGATTAGGTCGTACAAGCTTAGAGTGATGTTTTTCTACTTTAAGGCTTGCTTAACCTTGGTGAGGGCATCCAGAAGGTCTTGACCACCCCCTTTTTTGATGCTTTCCTCCTCTTCGATTCATCCCAAAAGATGAATCTTCAAAGGAGAGGTGACTTTGGACCTGGGTTCAGATCCCTGTCGATAGGGTGATGCAGGCTGGGTAGTCATGTCGATCTTCATCTTTAGGAGTGAAGGTGTAGATGCAAGGGGCAATGACGTAGGCCTAGGGATACCCTTGACAGTAGTTCCCTTCGATGTCTCATCCATCTAGTGTACTTCTTGCCTTACAGGGCGAGGAGGCTGTTCCGGTTTGTTGTGCGAGATAGGGGTTGTCGAAGGCATCATCCCCCTGATGACAAATTGAACTAGAGGAATTAATGGATGGAATCATGTGGTTCCGCTAGCAGGTGGTGCAAAGGTGAATGCCTGTGGTGGGAATTTCAAGAAAAATGGCTGCTGCGGGCTTGGACCAGCTGCTGGTGGTGCTAGTGCACTACATTAAGGCACATGGACCACGAATGGCTACCAGGGTGGCTTGGGATCATTGTTAATGCCAATAGCATTGATGACATAATCAGAATTGTTGGTGTTAAGGGGATCTATGTAGACATACATAGACTGCTTTTCAGGGCACACTGGGTTACTTTCTTCTAGCACCAGTTTTTCCTCATCGATTAATCTTTGGATGTCATCTTGGAATGATAGAAAATAATCCGTGTTGTGACCACATTATTCGTGGTAGTCACAAAATTTGTCTAGCTTGAAACCCCTAGGAACTAGAGGCTCATTGGGTAGGGCCAAAGAAGGATTCCTAAGGAGCTCTTAGTAGCGTTGATGCCTTGGTTTTCCTCTTCCAACATTTTCTTATGCTGGATGTATCCTGCTGCGAGTAGTTGCTATACAAGCTCTCAAGGCTTTAGAGGTAGTGGGGTGTACTTTGAGCGGTCTTTGTGCTCAAAGTTGGTATTTGGGTTGTGTAGATGTCTTGGGCATGGGTGTAGCAAGTTGTGGCACGTGGCCTGATTTGGGCATAGGGTTAGCCTCTTGTGTGGCTGGTTTCTTGTCGTTCTTGCTACTGTTGTTGCTAGGTTTGGGCTTAGCCTTAGTTGCCACAGTAGCCACCATGGTTGTTGGGGCTTTACCATTTTCCTTCTTTGCAAAGGTGCTCTTATAAGCAATGTAGGCCGAGTCTTTGCTTGCCTCAGCTGTGTCTTGTATGCTCTTAGTGTTGGCACATTTTTCCATTTCATGGAACAACAAGAGTAGATACTAGAAAAAGGAAACTTGTAAAACAATGTATGGTTGAAAATTTAGAAATAAACATGTGGCTTTAAGGTTATGGGTTGATGGATGTTTTGGAGAAGTTATTCATTCTTAAATAAAATTATGTTAAGACCTTCTCGGAAGAAAAAATTAAAGTGCCAAATTATTTCAGAGGAAATGTGGTATTACTGGAAGCAAATGGTTCGGCATTCGCACAACATTTCAAAGGAAAAATGGAAAGGGCTTCGGTTGATGATAATTGAGTGACTAAAAAAAAGTTGGGGGGGGGGGCAAAGTATTATTTCATCGCATTCATGGTTCCAGTGGCTTACGAAGTGCTCAAGGCTAGGAAAGATACAGGGAAGTCATGAGCGTGTATTATAGAGGAGCAGTGGAAGCCTTGCTGGTGTACAACATAACCAAGAGGTAGAGCTTTGATTATGTGGCGAGATGGCTGGAAGAGGTGCATGCGCATGCGGACAACAACATCATGATTCTGCTCATCGAAAACAAATGCGATCTCATCAATATCCATGCTATGCCTGAGAAGGATGCACAGGAATTTGCATAGAAGGAAGGTCTACTCTTCTTTGAGACGTCAGCCCTAGAAGCCATTACGTGGAGGAGGCGTTCCTGTGCGCTTTCGTGGAAACTGAGCAAAATGGAGGAGAGGACAAAAAGCTCAACC
The DNA here is from genome assembly GCA_015680685.1 of Gnetum montanum. Classification (NCBI taxonomy): domain Eukaryota; kingdom Viridiplantae; phylum Streptophyta; class Gnetopsida; order Gnetales; family Gnetaceae; genus Gnetum; species Gnetum montanum. The sequence continues at coordinate 432,943 of MNCI01036173.1, read as the reverse complement.
ACGTTGCACTCACCAGTACAAAGATCATCATCCCTGTGTCGGACTCTGACATGAATGTGCCTCTCAAGAAAGGCTCCAACCGATGCTGCACACAATGACTGCATCGGCGGCATCATCAGAAGTGGGCATGCTGAACTCGCTCAAAGAAATGGAGAAGACGGAGATAGTGTAGTACCACATGCTACTGAAGTACTACATGCAGGGGTAGATTCAAGACGCCAGAAATCCCATCAAAACCATGGCGATGGTATAGCACACGGATTACTGTAGCTACTATTTCCAGCACAAACATAAATTCGCAAAATAGCCAAGTTCCAAAGATGGCGGATCGTTACAGTTCTTTTCGGATGGCAAAAAACTGATACTAATAGGCATACGAGGTAGACGATGTGGATGGCCTTTCATAACGTCAGTTACAACAATGACAACGATGGAGTCTACTATGCCTATGCATCGTCCCTTATCCCTCGCAACGTGATAGTTTACAAACCCTTGATCTGACACCTGTCCTACCTGCATGATGAAGCTTAACGCCTGGAGAAATATATGGTAAAAATAATTAATTTATTGACTATAGATGATTAGCATATATGCCAAAGGTTATGAAAATAAATCTATCAAAGAAGAGAAAAACCAACTCCAGCAAATTAAAATGATTTCATTGCCAAAACCAGTCCCAAAGTGTAGTTGCATGTGCAGTGGAATAGCATGTTGGGATGGCCAATGTCCTCCAACTCCATCTTTGATAAAATTATTATTATTATTGAAAAAGAGAAAAGAAATTTTTGGGATATTTGTGTAACGTCTTCATATGGAAGATTATAAAATTCCATGATAATTGTAGTTAATTTTCAATCACCAAAAACACATGCCAATGTTAGCATGATTTTCTCCTAACTTTATGTCTAAGTTACAACTTCCTAACTTGTTGGGTAAGTAATATCTCCTAACTTGTTGGGCAAGTAATATCTCCCAACTTGTTGGGCAAGTTATAACCTCCTTACTTGGGAGAGAAGTTAGCAAAGATATTTTGGAATATCTAACTACCTTTGAACCCTATAAAAAAGCTTTAGGGGTTAGAAGGAAAAGGGACTATTTTTGGGGGGATATCACACTACTAGCTCTCACTTGGAGACACACTTTAGGTCTTGGGAAGAGCATTGTAAAGAAGAAATTGTGAAAGATTGCTTGTAAGATGACTTGCTAAAGACAACATTTCAGCCTCTTTGTCATAGTCCTATGAGTTATGTTTATTTTTTATTTTGTTTAAATTGTTTAGCTAGTGGTTTAGATAGTATCATGCTTGGCAAGTAATTTTGGGATTTTTAGATTACTCTTATTGTTCTTGTTGCATGATAGAAAATTTTTGTTAAAATTTTTCCATAAAAGAGCTTGTGTTTGAAAGCCTTAGGAGCATTTTAGTAGTACATTTTATTATTGTGCAATGTATAAGAACTGCTATTGAGATTGTTGTAAGAGAGCCTCTGCTTGTAGTCAAGTCGTTGAACGATTCAATAGTCAAGAGGGTTCAGAAAATATTTGGTATTTTGATAGGACCAGAATAGCTTTTTTTATCTTTAAAGTGAATCTCCATGATATTTCAATAAAAAATTGTCAAATATTTTGACGGTTCTGTTGAATGCAATTGTTGACATCCNTGAAGTGTTTACTCGTATCATTTTACCTTGTTTAAACATTTGAGGTCTTAACACAAATCTGCTTTCCTTTCTGTCTATTTCCATTGAATCTTGCTCTATTTCTAGTTTTCTTTTGGAACTATTTCTTTCTCTGGGGAAAATTAGAAGTATATTCGTGGAGTTGTGCTTAAATTTTTTTGCAAAATTTTATTTGTTACAAGTAGGTATTATAAGGATTGTGTAGACTAGGCAATTGAAAAAAATAGGAACTCTCAATAACTCATAGTACTTTGCAAAGTTGGCTAAATCTCTTTAAGATAAGTCATTTGTAGTTTACACACAATGCAATCATTTCATTTTTTACAATCATACACCGCAAAAGCACACACACATACTCACATTAACTATTGAGTCTATTTGGAGGTATCTAGGCCTTGGTGTTGCTAGAAGACTAGCAAGCACCTAAATCCTATTCAAGAACACTCGTTGGCGGTCACGTCCCAAATGGTTGCCAACACTTAGTCTAAGAGAAAGCCTGACTAAGAGAGTGGGGAGTGAGGTAGTATAATTTCAACTTGATGAAGTCATTCACTACACCCTTAAAGATGGCCAGAAAGTGGGCCTCTATGATGGGCTCACAAATTTTGTTGAGGGTTGCGCTCCAACATTGAATGAACTTTTGAACTGGTTCTAGCAAGTCTTTCTTCACACTTATCAACTAGTCCAGCGTGGTTTTAGGCTTCAAGTTGTATTTGAAGCATGTCAAAAACTATGTCAATAGCTCTTCCAAAGTTGAAATGGATGAGTGTGTCAATGTGCGGTACCAATCTAGAGCTTTCCTGGCTAAGGACATGGCGAAGATGTGAATGATCGTGTGCAGCCATTGTTGCAATAGCAAAGATTCAGACCTAAAAGTAACAAGATGAACATTGGGATCTCCCTCCCCATCGTACTTTGTGAAGTGTGGGAGAGACATCCCCAAGGGTAATGTCAAAGTAGGGATTGCAGGGCTAACGGGGTCATCCTGGTAAAAGTCCATGACTTGTACTGTGTTGGACGTAGTAGCTTTGAGGTGTTTTATTTCCTCAGTGAGGGTTTGGTTGAGCTGAAATGCTTGGTCCAGACCTAGTGACATTGTAGACGATTGAGGGGCTACTGAGGTAGCTCCCACATATGGCATGGCGGGGGTGACGGTGTGACCCATCGGCGGTACCATTGGGATGACCCCCATGAGTGGTGTAGCCTGTGTTTTCCACCACCTGGTAGGTGGTGTCATTAGGGTAGCAACCACAGGTTGGGCTGCCGAATGGACCACTTGTGTCGCCAGTAGTGTAGACCATAGCCCCGTATTCGTTTGCACCATCTACGAGGCTTGGTGTATTTGAGAACGCACATAGTGAGACATCTGCGACGGTTGTAGACTAGGTGAAGACGCAAATGGGGCCCACCATGTGGATGGGCCGGGGCCTGCCACAGTGGATGGAACTGACATGAATGTAGGAATAGAGGGAGAAGTCACGTATGTTTGTGAAGTTGGCATGGTATGCGCATGTGGTAGGGTAGCCACAATTGGTGTATGTTTTCTTACATGGATTGACTGTTGAATAGTTTGCAAAGGGATAGTAGCTGCAAATGGAACAGGTGAAACAGACGAGAGTGGGCATTGAAACTCCACGCAATTGGTGTGGCTACCCATAGCAGCAGTAATCATGAGTTGTGGAAGCGTAGGAATAATTACAAAGGGAGTGGTAGCAGACGTCGGTTTGGCCCAGAAGGACTAGGTAGGAGGGATAGGAGTGGGGTGGATTGGACCTCCCTCGTCTGATTGGGAATCGAGTTCCTCCTAACCTTCTTGGAAGGTGTCATCTTGGTTGGACGTTGTGCCTTGTTGCTCCCTAAGCCTAGCCAACTAGATTAGTTGGTCTAAAAGCCTTTCTTATGCTTGTGTTAAAGGTAAAGAAATGCTGAGGGTAGGAATAAATTCCTTCCTGTTGCAGTTATTAAACTCAAAGCTGCGTTTTTCTTTGAGTTCGTGTAAATCCAAGGGAAAATTTGCCTGCACCTTTGCATAGAGGAAACTGTAATGCTCATGTTTCTAGGCTAATTCCTTAGGCCCTCAATTTTGGATTCTGAGAGATCAGCATGTTTCTTGCATTGGATTTAGCAGTTGTCCAGCACCCATAGTGCCTTGAACCATGATGAAAGCTTCAACGTTGAAGGGAACTTCCACGTTGAAAGTGTTGGTAGTAGTAGTTGAAAAAGCCATCATTAAGCAAGTGGTTATGCAAGTAGCTATGCAAATAGTTATGCAAAAAAGCACAAAAGTTATGCAAAAGAGTGCAAATGAGCAAGGAAACTAGATAATAGCAAAAAAAAAAAAAAAGGCTTCACATCTTGCCGGATTCTAGAGGAACCATCAAGGCAACCGATCTGCACTATGCAAGGCATAAACAACCACAAACAGGTGTTACATTTACACTAGTGTGCAATAGAGTACATAGCGCGTGCAAGACTACCATAAGACTGGAAAGCTACCCAACAATCAAGAAGGCTTTGCATCTCGCAATATCCCCGAGGGACCATCGAAGCAACCACTCTGTACCACACAAGATGGGGTATAGAATGCATGCAAGACTGTGAGGGGGGGGGGGCAAGTTAACTAGCACACAAGCAGGCTTTATGTCTTATGGGGCTCCAAAGGAACCGTCGAAGAAACTGCTCTATACCACACATGATAGGGTACAGAACACATGCAAGACTACCATAAAATGGGCTAGTTAATAGACAATCAAAGGCCTTGTGTTCTGTGGGGCTTCCGAGGAATGATCGAGGTGACCAACCTGCACCGCACAAAGTGCAAACAACCACGAAAGGGTGTCACATTTACACTTATGGATATCAGGGTGTAGAAGGCTCATAGAACTATCGTGACACATGAAAAAGGCACCAAAGGCCCTCCTTCTAGCACCAAAAAACTATAGCGACTAAAAACGTCAGTGGCTGGAAAACACCAAGGGGTCAGTAGGTGTGACAGTCTTAACCCCATACCCATGGGAGGGTTATGTTGCGAGTGTGTGCAGATACGGAGTACCATGAATGGTCTAGTAGATTAGAAAGGGACTTGATCGGCATCTATATAGCCTTTTGCAACATATACTTTTGAAATGAGAACGGAAATGCGATGTGATGCTTGAAAGTAAATAAGTGGAATTATACTCAAAAGTAAATAAAACACGAAACAATGAAACATGCGAAAGTAACAGAAAACAAAGTAAAATACAATTAGAAAAATGCACTGCTCCAAAGCTATAAATTTGCTCTGTCAAAGTGGATACAGTCGGTTGCATAACGTGACGGGGTGCAGAGATCCTGAGAGTAACCAGGGTGCGCAAAGTGGGAAATTTGTGCACTTGGGCATGGACTTTGGTGCTGAGAGCACGGGGATTCTACCAAGGTAGTAGAAAGGGGCACAGAATGGAATGTCAGCCGAGAATGCTAACTATTTGGAATGTCAAATAGAAATCTTACAATGCTCAATGCTGCAATGTGCCAGGAAGAGTACTTGATTCACTGAGTAGAAGAGGAATGAGACACTTTGCAAAATTTTGAACTGAGCAGAATTTCTACTGGAACCAGATAGATTATTAGCTAGAAAGAAAGATAGAGAGACAAACACAGAAGGAAAAGAGCCAGAGAGCTTTGAGTGTTGCTTGTCGGGGTATTTATAAGACCAAGGACACGCGAAAGGGACAATTTGGATGCCACGTGCCTTGGACTTTCATTGACTTGCTTGTGCTACATGTGCCAGTATGACTGTTAGACGCTCATGACCATTGTGACTATGAGTCTACAATGTCACAACTATGAGCCTATCATCCCGTAATTGCATCGTCAGCATCTGGAGACATGTGCCAATGGTCCAATTAGGTGAAGTGCATTGATGTCTCCCGACCACCTGCATGCCTTACTATGCTTTGTAGCGTAGCATGCTTGGAGTAGCATAGCACCTTGTTGGATGTTCTGTTATATGTGTGTTGCATGCTTGCTACACTACGCTATGCTATGCTCTGTAGCGTAGCGTAGCGTAGCAAGTAGCCTTAGTCACAAAAGCTTTGCCGATTTGCAAACCTTGATTCTTGCGATGCATGACTTGCAAACTTTGATGTTTCTGTCCATTTGAGTTTCCTTCTATCTCTTCTATAGGATTGCTATGCCTTGCTTCACCTTGCAACTTAGCATAGTGTAGTAGCAGACATGATCCGCTGCTTCCTGACGGAAAGGAACATCGTTGAAGAACTTGAAATTGGATGAGGAGACTGCTTGTGAAGTTGCTATCATGCTACATCATGTGTCATAGCATAGCATAGCACTTTGTTCTAAAATTTTCTTCTAAAGCTTGCTACACTACATAGCGAGGCATAGCGTAGCGTAGCAGACTTCATGACTTCGAAAACTTGTTAAACTATTTCTTGTGCACCCAGAATGCTGCTGCCAACTCTGTGCCATTTCTGAGCAAGCTGTCGGCTAGGCAGGCTACTTAGGTGGATAGGAAAGATGACCTGTAGAGCCTGTTAACACCTAAAGTAGAAAATTTGCTGAATTGGCTGACTTGAACTCAGGGCATTCCCCTCCTGATGAACTGCCATGCCAGTGCGCTAATTGTGAGACTTGGTGAAGCAATAATGACCTCAGAATTTTTTAGGATGTTTCAATGCTGATGGGCTGCATGCACAACATGGTTAGTGGTAGATAATGATAATGGCGTAGTGACCATAAATAGTGGATTTACACGGGACGCTGTGGGGGGAGGAGCCATGACAGTTAGCATGACTTCCTCCCTCGGAATGCGCATCTAGGTCTTCCTGCCCATCGTGAGACGCTTCCTTGTGAGAAATGTCATCTCATTGTTTTGTTGATGCTTTAGCCATTAACAATTGATCCAGCATCCATTGTTGCTATTCTGTCAGGGGTATGAAAGTGTTAGGCGAAGGCACGCATTCCTTCCTGTTACTGTAGATGAACTTGTATTTGCGTTTCTCTTCGAGTTCTTATGGGTACATGGGCAGGTTCACCACAAGCTTGGAATAGAGGAAGTTGTATTATTCCATGCACTGAGTGTGTCCTTCAGGCTCCTTATTTTGAATCTTGAGGGATCGACGTGGCCGCACCGGACTAGCTAGTGACTCAACAACAGCAAGCGTAACCTACACCATCTAGGGGTTTTCAAGGCTAGTGGTGGCAACAGCAGTGGTTGGTATAGCCATTCTCTACGCAGCTAGATATTAATGATAATATGGCCGAATATCACAAAGGATAAGGTAGATTAAAAGCATATGTGGGCTTTCTATCTTGCAGGATTCCAAAGGAATTGTCAAAGCGACTGATTTGTACCACACGATCACGTAAAAAACCATGAAGGTATTACATTTATGTTAGTCGATAATGGGTATAGACACCTTACAGGACTACCTGTGAAACATAGATCAAAGGTTCAGGCCCTCCTTCTAGCGCTAGAAAATTGTAACAACCAAAAATGTCGGTTGCTGGAAATACCAAGGGGATTTCCATGTACACAATTTTAACCCTGGATCTGTGTGAGGGCCATGCTAGAGAAAATGAATCTGAGGTGCCCTGAACGATTTTGTCAATCAAACAAGAACTTACTAAATTAGTAAAATTTTCAATGATTGTATAACAAGGTGATTATTTGATATAAAATATACTATTGATTTAAGAGAAAATGAGATCTGCTTCATGATCAGATCTCAAAAATAATGAAGGCTATGTAAATTATGCAAAATGTTCATGAAATTCAATGTAAAGAAGGTGCAATGAATTCAATTTGGAGCATGTATGACCTTGAGATTTGGAATCTTTCTTATAGATAAATGTGATGAATAAAATGGGATTTACAAGCGGGCTTCAGTTCGTACGAAGTGTCCACTATAAACAAGAAGCTAATCAGAGACAAAACAAGCGAAGGTCAATCTACCTTGTTCTAGCCAATCTAGGTGTAAGGGAGTCAGACTTGAAGCAAAGTGTCTACTAACTTGAAGTCTATGGTCAAAAGCTCTTGTCGGTCATCGTCAATGCTCTTCTATTGGTCGCTCTTTCTCGTCGTCTCACCAGTCTTTGCCAAGAGATATTGTCAAAAAATTGCCAACAATTTCCAACCCTTTGAGCATTGACTACCAAGGTATTTATAAGATTAGGGTTAGGAGAAAAATGCGTTTTAGATGATGCATGTCCTGGGCCCATAAAATACCGTGACTTGATGTCCTATAGCTAAAGTTTGTAACGCTACGCTGTGCTACGCTCTAAAGTGTAGTATAGTGTAACTACTCTTCAAAGAGACAGTTTATTTGACCTTGTCTCTAGCACTAAATAAACCATCCCACAACTATGTTACGATACATTGGGAAGTGTAATCATAGTGTAATGACTGCCACTACTTGCGTTACGCTGCATAGCGTAATGCAGCATAGCATACAAAAAGTTAAAGTTTTGAACATGGCTAACTTGCAAAGTTGAAGTGTTGTCAGTGCACATCCCTTGTTTCAATTCAGTCCTCCTAAAGTTTGCTACGTTGAGCTGAGTAGCATAGCATAGCAAGCACTTAGCCAAAGAAAGAGAACTTGTTGAAATGTCCCACTTGTGGAAATCCTTGCCTAAACTTCAAGACCTTGCTGAATCATCAAGGTCTCAAAATTTCATAGTGTTTCAACACCCAGCATGGCCCTCCCACGGATATGGCATCAAAACTGTCACACCTACCTACCCTTCGATTTTTTCTAGCCACCGATGTTTTCGATCACTACATTAGCTACGCTAGCATTAAATGTGCCATCACATTTGTTCACGATGCTACCTTCTTCAATAATAGAGTGCACAGACCCTATCATCCAAGTAGTACATGTGACCTCCATGAGCGCTAGTGGTATGCTAATGTGAAAGCCTAACTACAAAATGATGAACTCCCACACGGCTTGACATCTACCCAAAGGGATGCAATCTAAAACCGAGCATGGCAGTATGTCCTAGTAGGAGATAATACCTTGTGTAAATGCTCCCTTGATGGAATACTATTAACTTGCGTTGGTGGGGAGGAGGCACAAAAAATAGTTAGCAAAGTCCATGAGGGACTATGTGGAGGGAACATAGCTCACAGGGCCATGGCAGCTAAGATTAGATACCTAGGGTATTACTGGCCTTGCATGAAACATGATTGTTTTGCTAAAGTCAAGATGTATGACATGTGCCAACATCACACAAATCTCATGCATGTGTCACCTACTGAGTTGCACCCTACATAGATCATGTGGTGATTCTAGCGATGGGGACTACATATCATAGGACCCATAACACCTAAGTCTTCCGTAGGGCATATCTTCATCATTACTACCATCGAGTACTTTACGAAGTGGGCAGAAGCTATCCCCCTTAGGAAGACTACATCTCAGCAGGTTTTCCACTTCATCTTGGATAAAATTGTAATAAGGTTTGGTCTTCCCATGACTATTGTAACAGATAACAGGCTATAGTTTAGTAGTGTGGCAAAAAAAACCTGTAGCAACCAAAAACATCGGTGACTGGAAGAACGCTGGGGGTCGACGGACACAACAGTTCCAACCCTGTATCTGTGGGAGGGCAGTGTTGGGTGTGTGCAAACACGGGGTGCCCTAAATGATCTAGTTGATCAAATAGGGACTTACATTGGCATCAATATAGCCTTTTGTGACCTAAATAATGCAAGATGCGAGATAATGCTTATGGGTAAATAAAGTAGGGGAGAAACTGTAAAAATATGCAATAGTAACGCAAAATAATGCTTAAAGGTAGATAAAAATAAAATGCGACAGTAATATGAAATAATTCTTAAAGGTAAATAAGATAGAAAATAATGCAAGAAAACTAGACAGTAAATGAGAGGTAAAGTAAAGTATGGTTAGAAGCATGCACCACTCCAAAGCTACAAATTCATTCGGTCAGGGTGGATACAATCAGCTGCACAGTGTGACGGAGTGTAGAAGTCCCAAGAGTAACCAAGGCATGCTAGAAAAATAGAAATAGCTATGCGCTTGGACACGGACTTCATGTACAAACAATGCAGGGCTCTACCAAGATGGTAGAACAGAGATAGGGACCTTACGCCAGCCAAGAGAGACTCTCTATTTACAGTGTTAAACAGATGGCTTTGATTATTACAATGCCGATGAGAGGGGAAATATTTCTTTAAAAATCTCAAGGTTCCAACTACTTGGAAGCTGTTTACTTCTAGAAGAATGTGAACTCTTTTGAGATTGCCAACTTTACATATTGCTAGCTTTTTGCCAAATTGCGATCAGCCAAATTGCGGGTCTTTTATTTTTTCTTTTTAGCAAAAATTGCATGGACTTGTTATATGTTGTTTGCTAGGATATTTATAGGGTTGAAGGTAAGAAAAAGGGATAGTTTGAATGCTATGTGTTGTAGGCTTGTGTTATCTTACTGGCGCTACTTGAGCTATCTGTGACCATTGGGCTTACAATACCATTGTGTTGCGAGCCTTTCATGCAATAACTTCGATTCTACTATGCTATAATTGCGACGTCAGCATCTAGAGACGTGTGCCAATGGCCTGATTAGGTGGAGTGCATTGATGTCGCACAACCACCTGTATGCCTCACTGTGCTTTGTGACGTGGTTTGCTTGGTGTAGTGTAGCACCTTGTCTCATGCATCCTACCATATGTCACATGCTTGCTACACTATGCTACACTATGTAGCATAGCGTAACGTAGCAACTTGCTTTAGTTGTGAAAGTTTTGCTGATTTGAAAACCATTCTCCTATGATACCAATTTTGTGAACTTTGTTGATTCTGCCTTTCAAACTTCCTTCTGTCTCTTCCGCAGGATTGCTATGCCTTGCTGCACCATGTAGCTCAGTGTAGTATAGCAGCAGACATGGTCCGTTGCTTCCTGATGAAAAGGGACATCACTGCAGAACTCAAAATTAGATGAGGGGAGTGGGTAGTGAAGTCATTTCTATGCTACACTATGTGACATTGCGTAGCATAGCACTTTGTTTAGCCATTTTTTTTTGAAACTTGCTATGCTACATAGCGTTGCATAGTGTAGCAGGCTTCATGACTTAGAAAACTTTTTGAACTATTTCTTGCACATCTAGGATGCTACCGCTGATTCCGTACATTGCTTCTGAGTAGGCTATTGGTTGTTTAGGCTACTTTGATGGGTAGGAAGGATGGTACAAAACCTGTCCATGCTCAAAGTAGAAAATTTGCTGAATTGTCTGACCTGGACTCAGAACGTTCTTCTCCCAATGAATTGCCATACTGTTTTGTGTGCTGCAAGAGCCTGGTGAGGCCAGGATGACCACACATTTTTTAGGGTGTTTCATTGGCCCCTCTTTGTCGATGTCTGGAGAATAGCCTCGATGGACATTGGCAAAGAATATGAAACACCGTAGCAAGCAAAATGCTAAGGTTGTCACTTGGTGACTGCTGGGATGTCGCTTGGCTATGCTTGAGAGTGTTGCATTGGTTTTGCCGAGGTTAAGGTAGAGAGCAGAGATGATGTTTAGCTAAGTCCCTCGTCAAAGTGCTCTGAGGGGCTCGTTTACGTTTTCATCTCTAGCTAGCGCTGTTCTTCAACCTCCTATAGGCAAGTGTCTCCTCCGTAGGATGAGTTGTGTTACATCCATGGAGGATTTTGACTCGCCTTCTATAGTCTTCCGCATGGCGACATGTGTTACGTGCGTGCTGAGATTTGCACTCTCAAATAATCATGTTAGTCGAGGCACTCGCTTCACGATGCTATAGCCTTTACTGCTGTAGCGGGATGCGTCTACGGGGACGAGGTCTTGCTGGCTGCTGGCATTGTTGTTACTCTTGGGCATTGTTGTTGATGTGAGATGCCCAAAGCAAGGAGGCCAGTAGCGATCTTGGCAGCGCCGATCATGGGGGAGGTGGTCCCCAAGCCGCTGGGGGCATGGATGCACTGGAATCCCCACCAAAGGAATGCATGCTGAGGTTAGCTATGAGATCAGCTACCACATAGCTGAACACTGCGTGAGCCAAAACCTTGGTAGGGAACTGAAGAGAAATAATATTGTGGCTAGGCCACAATACTGTTAGCACCTCAGAAGCAGGAACAAGCCTACGAACTACCATCAGGGCGGTGGGCCATGGAGACGGTAGGTTTGAAGGGCCTTTATGACATCATATGATGTCTTCGAAGGGTTAGCATGACACCGAGTGTCCTAGAGTCACGAAGGGTCCATGTCCTTACGTGTTGACAACTATGTCATGGAGTCACGGCATCCCACCCACGTTCCAGTATCATGCCCATTCGTTTGATGCCTAACTGGTGGTGGTGCATGTTGAGGGTGCGACGCAAAACCAGTTTAAGGTCTTGGTAGATCGTGTGCTAGTTTAAGGTCCCAGTAGTTTGTACATGTCAGTTTTATGTCGTAGCAGACGTGCAATGCCAATTTACAGTCATAGTGGAAAAACAGTGCTAGTTTTACATCGTGGCGGACAGTTGCTGCCAGTTTAACATCGTGTCAGACGCTACTTGGTGCTACTAGTTTATCGTCATTGAGGATGATGCCTGGTGCGACTGCCAGTTTATCGTCGTAGCGGACACTGCGTGTTGTTGTCATTGCGCTTCAGACATAGTACGGCTTGAGGTATGTGTGGTTCACCGGGTTGGCAAACTCATTGTTGTCCATGTCTACCAGTGTGAAGGCTCCATTCCCAAAGGCTTTAGTGACCACGTAAGGACCTTCCCAGTTGGTTGAGAATTTACTTATGTGCTCATAGACAACCTTGAGGATGAGGTCTCCCTTTTGCACTGGCCGTCGATGTGGGTCTGCATAGTGCTTCTGCTGTTGTTTGTTCTGATAGTGCTAGATTTGTCTCAATGTTTACATGTGTTCCTCCTCCACCAAGTCAAGGTAGATGGTCCGTGATTTGTTGTTCTAGGCTTTGCTTACGATGTCGGATAGGATCATCCAAAGTGAGGGTACCTGCAACTCAAGAGGCAATATAGCTTCAGATCCATAAACAAGACTATAAGGGGTCTTACTCGTTGCAGTTCTGCAAGTCATTTGATAGGCCCATAGGATGTAGAGTATTTGCTTGTGCCACTGCCTCTTGCTGTTGTTAAGCATTCGCTTTAGTAAGTTGATGATGGACTTATTTGTAGCCTCCGCCTGCCCATTCGCCTGTGAATAATAAGGGGAAGAAAATGATTGTTTAATGCCTAGGTTGCTACAGAAGGTTTGGGTTTCCTTACTGCTGAACTGTGGTCCATTGTCGATCACAATAGTCATCGAAAGCCCAAACCTAGTTACGATGTTATCGAGGATGAAATGGCAGATTTGCTGAGATGTTGTTTTCCTCAGGGGAATAGCTTCCACCCACTTAGTAAAATACTTTGTGGTAGTTATAATGAAGCTATGCCCTACGGAGGACTTAGGAGTGATAGGCCCTATGAGGTCTAGTCCCCATCGTTGGAAGGGCCATGTAGTTTGTGTTGGATGCAGGTCTGTAGGTGCTATGTGTATGAGATTTGCATATCTTTGGCATGTGTCACACGTCTTGACTTTCGACAGGTAGTCATGCTCCATGTAGGGCCAACAGTACCCTAGGTGTCTAATTTTCGCTGCCATAGCCTTGGGTGCTATGTGTCCACCACACAGCCCTTCGTGAACCTCATTAACTACCTTTTGTGCCTGCTCATCACCCACGCATGCGAGCAATATCTCATCGTAGGATCTTCGACATAGGGCATCATTTCCCATGAGCATGTATTGCAGAATGCGCTTGCCAATTACATCTCTCCGAGTTGATGTCAATCCACCTAGGGATTCACCATGCTATAAATAAGCTTTAATGTTATCGTACCACTCTAGGGTGTCCGTAGCATTGATAGACGCCATGTGTCCTTCCTGACTGATAGGTTCTACACATTCTATAATCGTAGTTGGCAGGTTTACCAAGGAATGCGATGGGATGTTTAATGCAAGGGTAGCTAAGGCATCTGCTATGGTGTTCTCATTGTGTGGCACGTGTTGCACGTTAGTGGTCATGAATTGCTTCAATAAGACTTTTTCTAGGTTGCAGTAGGGTTGTAGGTGTGTAGCCTTGTAGGCATAGACTTTAGTGATTTGATTCATGACTAGTTGTAAATCTCCCCGGATTTCTAGGTGTTGTACATGCAGTGCTTAGGTAGTTAAGAGGCCTCTGAGTAGCCCCTCGTATTTTGCCACATTGTTGGTGCAAGGGAACATGAAACGATAAGTAGATGGGTATATTTCCCCAGAGGGGAATGTGATCGTGGTAGTAGCACTACCTCCTCACGTGGTCGAGGCACCGTCAAAGTGCAAGGTTACCTCAAAATGCAACAGGATGATGGCAACATTGCTAATGTATTCATTTGGGAACTCAGGATCTATGGTTGCATGGTTGTTGACTGGCGAGGCCGTAAGTTGGGTTGCTATGGCTTGGCCCTTTGTCGACGATTGACTTACATAGCATAGGTTGAACTCCGTAGTTATGGCCTTCCATCGGGCTATCCTGCTACTTTCGTACAGGTTGCCAATGATAGCCTAGAGTATGTTACTTTTACAAATGATGTTGGTTGTGCTGCGGAATAGGTAATGCCGCCACTTTTTTTGCGCGAGCACTAAGGTTAGGCAATTCCTCTCCACTTCATTATATTTTTCCTCATATGCTATTAATGCGTGGCTTAGGTAATACACTGGTATCTCAGAGCCTTCATCCCTCTTTTGACATAGTAGTGCTGCTATGGATGCATTGGAGGTGGCAAGGTATATGAAGAAAGCCTTGTCCCTTTGCGACAGGTGCACCGTTGGGAGGTGGGAGAGCTCCTCCTTCAGGTTTTTGAAGGCTTGTTGACATTGGGCTGTCCACTCAAAGTCAACTCCCTTCTTTAAAAGATGTTACATGGGGTGTAACTTGTCGGTCAACCTTGATATAAACCTTTGAATGAATTGCACTCTTCCTTGTAAACCATGCAACTCCTTAAGGTTTGTGGGAGGCGCCAGGTTGACGATGGCCTTGACTTTGTCTCGGTCCACCCATATTCCGGCCTTCAATACTACAAACCCCAACATGCATTTGGTCTTTACTCTAAAGAAACACTTCTTAGGATTAAGATGTAGATCGTGCCTTTGATAGCACTTGAGAACTAACTCTAGATCGCGTGGGTGATGGGCTGCCTCTTTGGACTTAACCGCTATATCATCCACGTAATCGTTTAACATTTCTAGGATGTAGTTACTGAAAATGTAGGTAATGGCTCGTTGGTAGGTTTCTCCAGCATACTTGAGCCTAAAGGGCATCATGGTATAGCAGAACGTTCCCCATGGAGTCATGAAGGTTGTTGATAGCTGGTGCTTTGGGTTGATGTGGATTTGGTTGTATCCGGAGAAGCCATCCATGAAGGATAGCAAAGCATGACCAGCCGTGGTGTCGATGAGTTGATTGATGCTAGGGGGTGGAAAGTTTTCTTTGATCATTACCTTGTTCAAGTCTCAGAATTCTATACATATTCGTATCCCTCCTATTTTCTTTGAAACCACAACGATTTTGGACACCTACTTTGAATAGTCGAGCACGTGGATGAAACCTACTCAAGATAACTTAGTGATTTCATCCCTTATGGCTAATGCGATTTCTGGCTTGATCTTACATGCCTTTTGCTTAACTGCCCTTACGTGTGGGTCTAGGATGATGTTATGCTAAATCAGCCATGGGTCCAAACCCAGCATGTCGCCATATGACCATGCGAAAACATCAATGTGATCCTGTAAAGTTTTAACTATGTCCTCATGTATTTGCATGTCTAGGAGGGAGCTAAGTCTTAATGTCTTTTCCTTCCTTCATGACGTGGTCACGGGTATCTCAACAAGAGGATCCTCAGTTACATCCCCGACCTCTTGTACCAAGTGTCTGGGCTAATCTGGGGGTGCTTCTAAGGTTGCTATAGTGTTAATCGTAGTCAATCCCCAGTCGATCATGTCGAGGCTCAGCTATCTTGTGAGCTTGCCTTGTGGCCCTGCTAACATTAGAGGCGTGGAAAGGGAAAAATGGATTTCCATCTCTTGCTTGAACTACCATTATAAGATGAAAGTCTAGGTAAGGGTCACCAGAGATTGTGTGAAACGTAAATATGCAAAGCAACACCGATATGTGACTTGCTAAGTAAGGTGATGTGCAGATTGAGAGTTTGGTAGTTTAAGGTTACGGTGGACCACCAAGGCACAAGAGTCTAAAATTGTTAAATACATGGTCATTGTTGATGTGAAGTGTGAAGTATGAAGTTGTGTCACCATTGACATATGAATGCCAAACTACTAGTTTAGTGTCATTTTGGACTGCCATATTGTGACATGCAAAACCTTGATATGCAAAATAATGATAAAAGGAATGAAATTGTGAGTACAAGGAGTATCAAACTACCAGTGCGGGAATGAAGATATGAAACTATTAGGAAATATTCTACCACTTATGTTGAGGCATACGAGGTAACTGTTGATGTAAGAGTGTAGTTAGTTTAACATCATTGCAGACCGTGATCATTATGCGAAATTACTGTTTTTGGGTCTTGAGGAGCGTAACCATGCTAGGTTTGTTAGTTTAAGGTCTTTTCAAACCTTTAATCAAAAACAAATATTATTATATTTTTTTTTGTTTTTCGGAAGGCAAGTAATTGGCCTAAAGCGTGCCAAGGTTTAAATGCTAATAGTGTTATGATGTCGTGGCAAGCATGCTACGCTGCACACCACGCCCCACATTAATCGGAGAGAGAGAGAGAAACTTTCCTCATTTTGCCACTACTTCCATAAATAGGGATTGAATCCTGGTAATTTCACCATTTTTACCCTAAAGGTGCATAATCTTCATCGGACCACTTGGTGATTTCAGAGCGTGGAGCAACTGTGTTAATCGATTAGCAAGGTGAATTTCTGAAGCAAAGGTCGTAAATCTGCAAGCAGGGCTATGGCTCCTAAAACTTAGTTGGTGCTTACAAAGGTTAGGGAGGCAAAGAAGACCCTAAGGCATGGGCCAAAAGTGTGCATTCTAGCATGGGAGAGCACACCATTAACTTAGTGAGTTTTTATGTCTCTACCTTTCTCTCCTTGCACCTTCTACTGCTTTCTGTTCTGGTTTTGTGCCTCATTTTTCTTGCTATTTGTATTTTCTATAGCAGTGTTGTTTTAGATTTTGTGTTTCCATGGCCTCCTTTTCTTTTGGCCATGGCTATTATGCAAGGGTTTCATTGTGGTTGCATGCAAGATTGTTGCCACTGCCGCGATTATCGCGAATGTGGGGTTGGGACTCTTTAAGTTGCTTGACCTTGGCATGCTATGACGTAAAACCCTTGAGAGGGTTTGGTTATGTGTGGTGTAGTGTCATGGTGCATGTTTTTGTTTGATTATTTTGTTAGTTATTTTGCTGCTATGTTAAGCTCCTTGCATGTTCTCGCTATGCTAGGCTTTCGCATTATTGCTATGCTATGTGTGGACAAGGGGCTATGCTATGCTACATTTATGATTTGCTAAGCACTACTATGTTGTGCATGCATTGCATTTTAATTTGATGTCAATATTTTCTTGTTGCGTCATGTAGGGTAGGGCCAAGGTCTAGGCTAATTGTTTTGGATCATGAACGGGTCCTATGTCATGTAGGTAGACCTATGGCCAACGTGCCCCCTCCCTCGATACGTTTGGAAAAGCGAGTAGTTTGTTTCATGGATGGGGTGCAAGACTTCCTGCAATTCCTTCTCAGCCATTTCAGTCTCATGGTTTGGTCCTCCTTAGACGAGACGCAGGCGTCTGGCATAATAGAGGCCATGCTATTGGGGACAAATCAGGGGATCCTGAGATACCTTTCTGATGATGCAACCACAAGTAGGCTAGGAGGAGGGTTGAGGTGCTTAGCCTGGATTTGGGATATGCCAAAATACTAGCGTTATCACCCGTACAACACATTGTACCTCACGCTCCACGTGGTGACGTACTTTCAGAACCCACAGGGGACCATCTACTATGTTGGCAGGTGAATTCATGTCTTTTCCTTGCTTGGTTGTGCAACGTTGGCCATACTAGGCCAAGTGCTGATAGTGTGTGCTTATCACTAGGTTCTATCTTGACGATGATGGGATTCGTGACTAGCTGGGTAAGTTGGCCACAACATAGCTAGCCCTATGGAAATTTTCCTCTACCAAGAGCCT
>MNCI01036173.1:392031-415019 GCA_015680685.1 Gnetum montanum | reverse complement strand
GGAATAGCATTCCTACCTATGCACGCTCACCCCTTTCTACAGTCATTTTAGGATGAAGGGTTGGCTAGACAAGGAGTGGAGAGAACCTTTCAAGAAGGTCATGCTCGAGGTGGTTCTAGCGGTTGAACTCATGCTATTCCCATCACTATATAGACCTAGTGGGTTAACAGGTAGGCACCACAAGCTCAAGTGTTTTCATAGTTTCTTCTCTCTCTTTTTTTTTGCTAAGTACGGTTCTTAATCATTACTGTAGGAGTGAAGAAGCCTTGTGAGGTGATGGTGGTAACTGCCAAGAGGCAAGGGGGGAACATCTACTTCAAATATGGTGATGTAGCGGTAAGGTAGAGCTAGTTAGAACAAGGGGCTCTGGGCCCCTTGCTCAAGAAAATCTGAATGGCTGGACTTATGGACTTGTTCATGGCTCCAAATCTGGGCATCCCTACCATCGAGATACTTTCCTTGGTCAACTCCTTCTCTGGGCCGGTGAGCCATTTTCGTATGTATGTGCGGGGTGTGCGAGTGGTCATTGACATCAATGACCAACTATTTGAATATTTTTTTGGTGTCCCTACTGATGGTGCTGACGTGATGTCAAAGGGTAAGGAGGAGTTGACCATTCAGAAGTAGCATATCGAAGAGTGGCTAAGGCTCACCAAGGAGTGAAAGGGATTCCCTATGGACAAGCTTAAGGAAGGTCCTGCCATGGGGATATATTTGATTTTTCATGCCTGTGCATTCCCTCAACTACTCACCCAAGGGAATGTCCTGGGGCTTGAGCAGGCTTGGGTAATGAGGGAAGTCATGAAGGAAGGGGCCTATTACAACTGGGCCAAATTTCTATGTAGTGGCTTGCAGGCTGAGATTTTGGGACTCCGTGAGTAAACGGAGTCCCACTCTAACATACACTATGCTTTCTACATAGGCTATTTAGAGTGCTTCATGGAGTTCCTGGTGGTCTAGGAGGATGGAGTCTGGTCTAAGCTAGATCGTGACCAGATTCCTAAGCCATGGAGTTGACAGGCCCTTCGGACTATGCAAGCCCAGGACCCCCCAAAAATGGTGGGGGAGTCGTTGTCTGTAATGACTAAAGGTCTGGTAGTTCATAGCACTTGTGGCCAAGATAGTGTAGGGGAGACCCCCCCTACCATAATCGATGACGTGACACAGGGTGAAAGTTTCATAGCTGAGACTATGCCCGTGGGGTTGTGAAGAAAGAGACCTCCCCCAGCCAAGAAAAGCCTTAATGAATAGGAGGGACGAAGACTGTGGTTCAAGTTGAGGTGAACGCAACCCCCCCCATTGGTGAGCATTTTATATAACATTTACTTTGCCATTTCCTACTAATCTATGCTTTGTTAGGTAGTGCATCATAGCATGGTATCTGTTTTGAGTTAACTTGTTTCGATTTGACATATGTATGCCCTCAGAAGAAGAAGAGGAAAAAGAAGAGGACAACGAGGAAGTGTCAGCCCTCAGAACGGGGGTGACAAATAAAGACACAGGGGCCCTAGCTTTGGAAGAAAGGGCCTCAATTAGGAATAATGGAGCTCCTATCTCCAGGATAGGGGCTTTTTCCATTAGGGAGCCTCTTCCTACGAACGAAGAGGTACCTCCCCAAAATAAAAAAGACGCCACTCTCCTGAAAGGAAAAGCACCAGCGCATAAGGGAGGAGCTTTCATGGACTTGGCCAAGCCTTCTACTAAGCCTACCGTGATCATCTTGCATCAGCAAGAAGAAAGACTATAGCCAAATGCTGGTGAGTTAGGCTTTACGTGCCTTATCGTAGTCCATTTTGGCCCTTGCTGACATGTTTAATCATGTAATAGGTGCTACTACTAATGTCTTAGGACCTCCTTTGCCCTGTACGGAGTCATGGGCTGAAGTCCTTGACAAGTTTGTGTTTGTTTAGGGACTTGTTGATGACATGATCAAACACCTTCAGCAGGCGGACCCTTATGCAGGTAAGTAGGGGGGTTAACTATCCTTATGTTGCTATGCTAAAACTCTCAAGCTTGTTGATTATGTTATGCTAATTTGATTATTATGATTTCTACGTTGAATAGCCTCTCAGCTCAAGTGGGACCCAGCACGACCTATGGAGATTGGCGCAGTGCCCACACTCTCGCCTAACGTGACCAAAGTGTCTTAGAATATATTTGATGAGGCTTACAAATTTGTCTTGCACTCGGTGCACTATCTATGGGAGTGTAGACGCACCAACGAGGACCTATGGAAATGGGTCCAAAGGACCGAGCAGAGAGAGGCAGAATTGGTCACCGAGGTCGAGAACCTCAGGTCAAGGATCAATTTCCTCATAAACCGTAATCCTAACCCTGTTGATTTATGAAAGGCTGTAGATGAATTTTCCAGGTTTTGAACTGTCATTTATCAAAATGTTGAGTCCACCTGCAAAATAATCAAATAGCAGATAGAGACGAACTTGCTAGCCCAAAAGTGCCAAGATATGAAGGACATCAATGCTGAGGTCTTCGAATGGGGGAAAACGCAGAGGGATCACAAATATACATACAAGCTAGAAAAAGAAACCCATCGAAGTTGTATAAAGATGCTGCTGTGGAGGCATTTTCATATGAAACGTTCATAAAGGCCATTGGCACTTCTGAGGCCTATGCCAAGTTTAAAGAGAAAGTAAAGGTCACGGAATCTCCTGACTTGAGGGTGAACCTTCCTACAGGAGAGATCGCAACTACCTTCCTTTCTCGAGAACCTCTAGAGTGGATGACCTTGGAAAGGGAGAAAGTTGCTGATGTGAATGCTGAGCCTAGTGGTAGACATTGGATGGACATTCCAATAGAGGAGATTAGATGTCACCTTAGGCTTGGTCTAAACCAGATACCTCTTAAGACCGATGCAGGCTCCCCTCAGGTTAGTCACTTTAGTGCTACGGTATAACTAGCATTTATCACATTTTTTACCCTATCTAACTACTTTATTTTTGGGATACAGGCTCTTAACAGAGGTGTGAGACCCGTGGAGGGAGGAAATGAAGAGCCGGTGGGGGACAACATAGGAGTGGATGATGCACAAGTAGATGAAGAAGGGGCAAATGATGAAGGTGATGCGAATAGGGCTATCCCATGATAGGAGGGGACCCCTCTTTTAAAATTTTAAAATTTTGAACATTTTACAAACACTGCCAATGCACAAAATTGTTTCTTGAAATGAAGAACTTCAGAAAAGAAAACTAGTTTTGTATTAACTTATGTGTTATGTAAAGTTTTCATGCTCTCGTATGCTAGTTTTAGGCCATTTCAGGCCATTGGCGTAGCACGTCGAAAGGACGGCACATTGATCAGACAAGGAAATGATGAATATGTAAAGATAGCAATTGGGTGGGGAGGTCGTAAGGCTACTATGTTATGCATAGCTGCCTCTTTACCTTTCGTGGGTTGATCGGAATGTAGGGTTGAGGCATTTCACCAGGGCCATCGTTCGTATCACTGTCCTTCGCTTGGAAGGGCAACTCAACCCATGCGTTTTTGATTCAAGGGTTAGTTCGTTGGACCAATACCTTCATTGTATGATGAATGCATGCATGAACATGTGCTTCATCTTTAGAGGTTGTAACTTCTAAACCCTATTTCATGCCTACGTTGCTAATTTCTTGTGTTACCACCCCATTGCCATCGATTATCACCTCCCTACCCACATATGGTAAGTGGATTTCCTAATGTATAGGCAAGGAGACAGCCCTAAGTTATGCTAAGCACGATCTTCCAAAGATCAAGTTAAACCCGGGCATTTCTTTGACTACAACGAACGTTACGTTTATGGGGAACTAGTCCCCTACTACAAAGTTTACATGAACTGTGCCCTTCACTAGGATGTGTGCCCCATTGAAGGATCACAAACACAACATCACCATTGGTTTTATATGCTCAACTAATCCCAACTTATCTATAATAGTGAAGGAAATGACATTTGTGACAGCTCCATCATCGACGTGTATCCTTCGGATCTGGTGTTGGCTGACCCGAATTGTGATGAAGAGAGGCACCGTAGTCACTTGACTCCCTTCAAGATCTTCCTTAATGGCATCGCTACTGAAAGCTAATTGAGGTGTTTCAGACTCCATGGGTATGAAGGGGAGTATGACCGAGTGAATCACTTTCTCTTCTACTATCAAGTTTTTGTTGACTGAAATTACCGTCAACATGCAAATTAGAGCCTCGTGGTGCAGTACAGATATCATGACTATGTCATACAAGCTCAACGTAGTGTTTTTCTACCTTAGGGCTTGCCCAACCTGGGTGAGGATGTCTAAGAAGTCTTGGCCACCCACATGTTTCACACTTTCTTCCTACTCGATTCGTCCTACAAGACGAATCTCTCGAGGAGAGACGACCTCAGACCTAGGTGTAGATCTTTGTCGGCAGGGTGACATAGGCTATGTAATCGTGTTGACCTTCATCTTTGGTGATGAAGGTGTAAATACAAGGGATGAAGGCATAGGCTTGGAGATAATTTTGATGGTATTCCCCTTCGACGCCTCGCCCACCAAGTAGGCTTCTCGCCTGGTGGGGCGAGGAGGTTGTTTAATGTTGTTGCATGGGATGGGGATTGTTGAAGACGTTGGTCCCCTGATGATGAATGGGGTTAGAGGTGTTAACTGATAGGGTTTCGTAGCCTCTCCAACAAGCGGTGTAGAGGTAGATACCCATGGTGGGACTTTCAGGATGAAGGACGGCTACAAGCTTAGACCAGCCATAGGTGGTATTGGTGCACTACACTGAGGCACATGAATCAAAAATGGCTGGAAGGGTGGCATGGGATCATTGTCAATACCAATGGCGTTGATTACATAATTGGCATTATTGGAATTGATGGAATCTATGTAGATATACATAGGCTGGTTTTCAGGGCATACTGGGTTACTTTCATCAAGCACTAACTTTCCCAAGTCGATTAATCTTTGGATGTCATCCTGCAACGACAGACAATAATCTATGGTGTGACCACATAGTTGATGGTAGTCACAAAATCTATCTAGCCTAAAACCCCTAGGAACTAGAGGCTCATTGGGTAGGGCCAAAGAGGGATTCCTAAGGAGCTTGCAGTAGTGTTGATGTCTCATGTTTGCTTCCTCTAACATTTGCTTGTGTTGGATGTATCTCACTGTCAATAGTTTCTTCAAGAGTTCTAAAGGTTTGAGAGGTAGTGGGGTGTATTTCAAATGATCTTTGCGCTCAAAGTTGGGTTTAGTATATGCAGATGTCTCAGGCATAGGTGTGGTAGGTTGTTGGCCTAGTTTGGGCATAGAGTCAGCTGCAGGTATGGACGGTTTCTTGTTATTCTTGCTTCTGCTGTTGCTATGTTTGGGCTTAGCCTCAACTTCCACAACAACAACCATGGTTGTTGGGGCCTTATCCTTGTCCTTTCTTGCAAAGCTGTTCTTGTAAGTGATGTAGGCTGGGTCTTTGCTTACCTCGGCTATGTCTTGTATGCTTTTCATTTGAGTGAAATCTTGGCTAAGTGAGCATGGAGTGAGGTAATACAGTTTGGACTTCATGAAGTCATTCACTGCACCCTTAAATATGGCTAACAAGTGAGCCTCCATGATGGGCTCACAGATTTTGTTAAGGGCCATGCTCCAACGTTGAATGAACTTTTGGACTAGTTCCAACGGGTCTTGTTTCACGCCCATCAGCTGATCCAACGTGGTTTCTGGCTTCAAGTTGTATTTGAAATGTGTCACGAACTGGGTCAAGAGTTCTTCCAAAGTTGAAATGGATGAACATGGCAACGTGCATTACTAATCTAGGGCTTTCCCAGCTAGGGACATGGTGAAGATGTGAATGATCGTATGCGGCCACTATTGCAATAGCAAAGACTTTGATCGGAAAGTGACAAGGTGTGTATTGGGATCCCCTTCCCCATCATATTTCGTGAAGTGTGGGAGGGACATCCTAGGTGATAATATCAAAGCAGAGATTGTAGGGTTGACAGGGTCGTCCTGATAGAAGTCCATGACTTGTACCATATCAAACCCAATAGCTTTGAGGCATTTTACTTCCTCAGTTAGGGTTTGGATGAGCTGAAATGCTTGGTCTAGACTTGACGACGTTGTGGATGGTTGAGGGACTATAGAGGAAACTCCCACATGTGGCATGGTGGTGGTGGTGATTTTACCCATCGGGGGTGCCATTGGGACTACCCCCGCTAAAGGTGCTGTTTACGTTGTCCACCACCTGGTGGATGGTATTTTTGAAATGGTAATAGTGGGTTGAGTCGTGAGACAGGCCATTTGGGCTATCGGCAGGATAGACCATGGCCCCGTGCTAGGATGTATCATTTGCAGGGTTGAGTAGGCTTGAGGGTGAATGTAGTGAGACATCTGCGATGGTTGTAGAATAGAAGAAGAAGCAAACGGAGTCCACCATGTGGATGGGCCGGAGCCCACCACAGTGGGTGGAATAGATGCATACGTAGGAATTGGCATAGGAGTTATGTGCGGTGGCAAAGTAGGCACAGTATGGACATGTGGTAGGGTAGTCATGATAGGTGTGTTGCGCATCATGGGAGCATGTTGATAAACAACTTGTGGCAGCATAGTTGCTACAGGCGTAACCAGGGAATAGGGGTGCTGACGTGCTGGGAATGTAGCATGGCTACCCATCACAGTTGCAGTTCTAGGTTGCTGGAGCATAGGTGTAATGACAAAGGAGGTGGTGACAGATAGGGGGTTGGCCCAAAAGGATTGGGTAGGCTGGACAGAAATGGGATTGGCCTAACCTCCCTCATCAGATTGGGAATCAAGTTCCTCCTACCTATCTTGAAAGGTGTCATCCTAGTTGGATGTTCTGTCTTATTGCTCCCTAAGCCTAGTCAACTAGATTAGTTGATCTAGAAGCCTTTGGTACACTTGCATTAAAGGTAGAGAAATGCCCAGGGTAGGAATGAATTCCTTCCCATTGCAGTAAGCAAACTTGAAGCTATGTTTTTATTCAAGTTCATGTAAATCCAAGGGCAGATTAGCCTACACCTTTGCACAAAGGAAAATGTAATGCTCTTGTTGCTGGGCCAGTCCCTTAGGTTCTCGATTTTGGATTCTGAGAGACCAGCGTGCTTCTTGCGTTGGATTCAGCCGTTGTTCAACACCAGTAGTGCCTTAAGCCTTGAAGGGTACCTCTTCATTGAGGGTATCAACAACGGTGGTGGCCAGAAACCATTGTTAGGCCAGTGATTATGCAAAAAATACAAAAGTGCAAGAGAACAGAAGGATTGAAGAAAGCGATAAAAGGTGGCTTTACATGTTGCTAGATTCCAAAGGAATCGTCGAGGTGACCGATCTATACCATAAAAAGTGTAAAAAACTACAAAAGGTGTCACGTCTATGCCTATGCATGATGAGGTATAGAGCATGTGCAAGACTACCATAAGGCAAGTTCAGCTAGCAAGCAATCAAGTAGGCTTTATGTTCCACAGGATCCCAGAGAGACCGTCAAGGTGACCGACCTGCACCACACAAGGCACAAACAACCTTGAAGGGTGTCACATTTTCACCTATGCTGGCTAGGGTGTAGAATGCATGTAGGACTACTGTGAAAAGGAAAGGCCAGTTAAATCATCGTCAGAAGGCTTATTGTCTCGTAGGGTTCTAGAGGAACTATCAAGGTGACTGATCTACACTGTATGACACATAAACAACCTCAGATGGGTGTCAAGTCTATGCTAATTCAAGCCAGGATGTACCACATGGGATGGAGTATAGAACACAGGCAAGAAAATCATAGGGTGGACAAGCTAACTAGCAGTTAGACAGGCTTTATGTCTCACAGGATCCCAGAGGGACCATCGAGGTGACCAGTTTGTACAACATGAGACGGGATGTAGAATTCATGCAAGAAAATCGTAGAATGAGCTAATTAACTGGTGATTAGAGGCCTTGTGTTCTGTAGGGTTCCAGAGGAACCGTCGAGGCGACCGGTCTACACCGCACAGAGCGCAAACAACCGCAAGAGGGTGCGGCATTTACGCTTGCATGTATCAGGGTGCAGAAGGTTCACAGAACTATCATGACATGTAGCAAAGGCACCAAAAGGCCCTCCTTCTAACACTAAAAAACTATAGTGATAAAAAACATCGATAGCTGGAAGAACGTCGGGGGTCAGCGGATGCAGCAGTTCCAACCCCGTATCCACGGGAGGGCGGTGTTGGGTGTGTCCGAACACAGGGTGCCTTGAATGGTCTGGTCGATCAGACAGGGACTTACATCGATGTCAATATAGCATTTTATGATGTAAATAATGCAAGATGCGAGATAATTCTTACGAGTAAATAAAGCAGGGGAGAAACTGTAAAAAGATGCAACAGTAATGCAAAATAATGCTTAAATGTGGATAAAACTAAAATGCGACAGTAATACGAAATAATTCTTAAAGATAAATAAGATAGAAAATAATGCAAGAAAACTAGATGGTAAATGAGAGGTAAAGTAAAGTATGGTTAGAAGCATGCACCACTCCAAAGCTACAAATTCGTCCAGTTAGGGTGGATACAATTGGCTGCATAGCATGACGGAGTGCAAAAGACCCGAGAGTAACCAAGGCATGCCAAAAAAATAGAAAGAGCTATGTGCTTAGACATGGACTTCATGTAAAAATAATGTGGGGCTCTACCAAGGAGGTAGAATGGAGACAGGGACCTTACTCTAGCTGAGAGAGACTCTCTATTTACAGTGTTAAACAGATGGCTTTGATTATTACAATGCCGATGAGAGGGAAAATCTTTATTTCAGAATCTCAAGGTTCCCACTACTCGGAAGCTGTTTACTTCCAAAAGAATATGAACTCTTTTGAGATTTCCAACTTTACAAATTGTTAGCTTTTTCCCAAATTGTGGTCAGCCAAATTGTAGGTCTTTTATTTTTTCTTTTTAGAAAAAATTGCGCGGACTTGTTATATGCTGTTTGCCAGGATATTTATAGGGTTGAAGGTAAGAAAAAGGGGTAGTTTGAATGCTACATGCCGTAGGCTTGTGTTATCTTACTGGCACTACTTGAGCTATCTGTGACCATTGGGCTTACAAGACCATTGTGTTGCGAGCCTGCCCTGCAATAACTTCGATCCTACTATGCCATAATTGCGATGTTAGCGTCTAGAGACATGTGCCAACGGTCTGATTAGGTGGAGTGCATTAATGTCGCACAACCACCTATATGCCTCACTGTGCTTTAGGATGTGGTTTTCTTGGCATAGCGTAGCATCTTGTCTCATGTGTCCTACCATATGTCACATGCTTGCTATGCTATGCTATGCTACGTAGCGTGGCATAGCGTAGCAACCTACCTTAGTTGCAAAAGTTTTGCTGATTTGCAAACCATTCTTCTATGATGCTAGTTTTGCAAACTTTGTTGATTCTACCTTTTGAACTACCTTCTATCTCTTCCTCAGGATTGCTATGCCTTGCTGCACCATGTAGCTCAGCATACTGTAGCAGTAGACATGGTCTGCCGCTTCCTGACGAAAAGGGACATCATTGCAGAACTCAAAATTGGGCAAGGGAAGTGGGTAGTGAAGTCATTGCTATGCTACATTGTGTGAAAATGCATAGCATAGCACTTCTTTCTACCATTATTTTCTAAAAATTGCTACGCTACATGGCTTCGCATAGCATAGCAGGCTTCGTGACTTAGAAAACTTGCCAAACTATTTCTTGCGCATCTAGGATGCTACCATCGATTCCGCACATTGCTTCTTAGTAGGATATCGGCTGTTTAGGCTACTTTAATGGGTAGGTAGGATAGTACAGAACCTATCCATGCTCAAAGTAGAAAATTTTCTGAATTGGTCGACCTGGACTAAGAACGTTCTTCTCCCGATGAACTTCCATAGTGCTGTGCGTGCTGCAAGAGCCTGGTGAGGCCAAGATGACCCCGCATTTTTTAGGGTGTTTCAAAACCTTCTCTAGTAGCCTTTGCATTAGGAAATATTTCTTGTTGCCATATTACCCATAGGATAACAGTCAGGAAGAAGCTACAAACAAGGCCATCATAAACTTGCTCAAAATAATGCTTAGTAGCAGCAAGAGGTAATGGCATGAGAAAATCCTCTATGTGCTCTAGGCCTATCGTATGATATGTAGGATGGCTATAAGTAAGACCCCCTATAGCCTAGTCTATGAATCTGAAGCAATGTTGCCTCTTGAATTTTAAGTACCATCACTGCGGATGATCCTCTCAAGTGTTGTAAATGAAGCCCAAAACTACGAGTCAAGGATCATTAACCTCGACTTCCTAGAGGAAGAGCATGCATAGACACTGGGTCACATTGAATGGTATGAGGACAAGCAATGACAAAAGCATCATGTAGACCTACATCGATGCCTAATTAAAAGTGGGGACCTAGTCCTCAAAGATGTGTGTGAACATGTGGACAAGTTTTTGGCAAATTTGGAAGGTCCAATCATAATCACAAAAGCCTACGAGAATGAAGCCTTCAAGCTGGTAGATATGGATGGTAGAGAGTTTGCAAACCCTATAAATCACCTATACTTAAAGCTATACTTTGTTTGAGGCTAAAGCAAGATAAGCACCATAGTCCGCTATGACTATAAATTGGCAACCATTGTCCGCCATGACTATAAACTGGTATAGATAGTCTGCTATGACTATAAACTGGCAAACATAGTCTTCCATGACTATAAACCAATATAGATAGTCCCCCATGATTATAAACTAGCATAGATAATCTACTATGATGTTAAGTTGGCGTAGATGATTTTCTACGATCTTAAAATGGCTCATCCACCATCCGCTACAATGATAAACTAGCACAACGGTCTACTAGGACCTTAAGCTAGCACAGTGGTCTGCTGGGACCTTAAACTAGCACAAGGGTCTACTGGGACCTTAAACCAATACATCAGATGGTCTACCAGGACCTTAAACTTGGTTTGTGACACAGCATTCCCAGCTCACAATCCATGACCATCCAAAAAAGCAAGCGTACATAATGCCGACACGGGGTAAAGAATTGCTGTTCAAGAACATAGTTCACATTGGCAAGAAAGCATCCTCTGGAATGAATGCAATGCCACTACCCCTGGCATCTTGCTAATCCTCTGAAGATGTTGTCTAACATCTTGCTGACCTTCCAGAGCTACCGTTACCATGGATTGTTGCCCTGGCAGTAGCTTCCGTTGTCAGCACCTACTGCTGGAGCCCCAGCACTATTGTGGCCGAGCCACAAAGTTGCTACCCTCCAACACCTACCATCACCTGAGCCCAAAAGACATTCAGCTGTTAGGCCTCTCACCTTACAACTGAATTGCATGATGTTTGCCTTAGGCGGGAACTCCTAAGTGCTCGCATCGCCACAACTCCTAGCCCCCTCGACGCTAACCCCTTCAGCCTGTCACTACTAGAGACATTGTCGACCTTCCTACTTTAGACGTCGCTTGCCTCAAAAATAGTGCTTGTTACTTCAATAATTTCTAAAGAAAGTAAGGCCTCTTCCTAACCGCATTTCATGGTCACATTTCTCTAGTCTACTTTCTATTGTGTTTGCAAGGTACAAGCCGAGACATTGTCGATTAGAGATGCATTTCGCTAAGAGGACAGGACACCACATCATTTCGAGGTGACCAATCTGACTAGCTTAGCTACTTGGAAGTGCACATCCTATCTCTTCCCTTTTACCTTCATCATCTCATTTCTCATACCCATAGTTTCCCTTTTTACATCCCTTTTACAAGATTTTTTGATGCGTGTAAATCCCTCCCATATGCTTAACCACAAAGTTCATGATGTGCGTAACGCAACTCGCCACATGGGAAGCATCTATAGGTAGGTCAAAGCCCCACATGGATGTAACAAAACTCATCCCAGGGAGAAAACATCTGTCCTGCAATGATAATGTTGTTTGTGAATGAATATGGCTAAACAATAAAAGAAAAGTGCAAAATCATAACAAAAAAAAGGAAAAATAAACAGCGTGTGCCCAAAGTAAAGGGCACACCAGCTATTTTAGAATGACCCTCTCCAAACATTCCGATGAGAGGTTAGAAGCTAGTAAAAGAAAAGATCTCCACACGGGAAAACTCTCTCACAAGCACTCTGACGAGGGACCCTACTAAGTTCCATCTTACCTTTTCTTGAACATATCCCCTCAAGTCTATCCTTTTTCCTTTCCCTTGCATAACTATCCTATTACTCCAAAGCACAGCAAGGCAACTTCTGAGTAACCACTAGAGAGTGATGTTGGCGACTTGTCCTTCATGTTGTTTCATATTCTTTGTAAACATCTATTGGGCAGATCCTCCAAATGTCAACAAAGAGGGGCCAGTGAAACACCATAAAAATTCAAGACTCTCATGCCTCACCAGGGTCTTGGAATTTAGGCAAGCACTTTCACAAGTGCAGCATCATGACAATTTGGCAGGAAAATGTAGGCACTAAGGTTAGACTGTCCAGTCTGGCAAGTTTTCTATCTCTAAAGCTAACAAGCCCAATGGACTCTCCAGCCTGCCCACCTAGATAATTCACTCGATTGACAGTCTAATCAGAAAATATGCTAGGAATTTCTAAAAGTGTTTGGGATAACCAAAGTAGTTCGGAAAGTTTTCTAGTGAAGAAGTTTGCTATCCTATGCTATGCTATGTAGCATAGCAAGCCTCAAAAGATAGTTGCTCAAGCTTCTAAATGTGAACTGATAGAATCATTGTGAGACAAGTCAAAATTTAGTCAACACAAGCTGCTACACTATGCTACGCTACCTAGCATAGCACAGCGTAGCAAAGGCAAAGCAGAAAAGCCCAGCTTGCCAAATGATTCCAATAAGCAAGTTGCACTTGGCAAATACTCCAACCTCCAAAACCGGTTTCCTTGTTTAGCACCAAGCCTTGAGCAAAGTTTCTTGCTAGAAGATGGCAAATTGAACGAAAAGGTAGGATACCCTAGCTGCTACGATATGCTATGCTACATAGCATAGCAACAATGTAAAAGCAGCAAGGGCATTTCAAACATAAGTTCAACAAGTTCAAGGGCTTCCCGGCACAAAGGACAAAATTTGCATTCGTTAGCATGACCAAGCCTCAGATCAATGCTTTGAGCTCCAACACAAGTTTTAGTTAAAACTAGTGGCTATCCTATGCTATACTATGTAGCGTAGCATAACGTAGCAAGTAGCCACTTACTCTACATAGCATGAGTAACACAACACTGGTACGGAAGTAGCAAGATGTCTTCGGGTAGTTCTAGAACTTGTAGACATCAATATTCTTCATTTTAGCATCTCCTTGGTGGAATCAACAATTTCACTCCATCTTGCACACCCCTTGGTTAGCTCCCAGAAAACATTGTTCCTAAGCTTGACCCTACACGTAAAAGCAGGGAAGACGTAGTCCTGGAGTGTAAGCTCCATTTTTGTTTGCATTATTAGCACACTAATCTCGACACATATAGTCTGAAAGGCATAATCACAGCTGTTGCAACCAAAAACGTCAGTGGCTGGAAACACTGAGAGGTTGCTAGGTGAATAGTTTAAGCCTGGATCCACATAAGGGCCGTGGTGGGGAAAATGGATTCAAGGTGCCTTGAACAGTCTAGTAGATTAGACAGGGACTTAATCAGTGTACAATAACCCTTTTGCAAACAATGATTTTAAATGGAACACCTAGTGGTAAGATAAAAATAAAACGTGATGTGGACATCAATAAAAATGTGCTAAAGCGCATAACAAGATAGTGGACATGATTAAACGTTTAACAATGCCAAAAAATAAATGTTGTAATCAGCCAAACAAAGAGTTTGAATAGGAAGATGCACTACCCCGAAAAAAAGGTTCAAGTATATAAGGTGTACAATAGGTATATTAGGAGTAGAGTCATAGCCTCGGTGATGTTGGGTTGTGAAATATGGTACTCACTATGATAAACCATGCCTCCTGGGTCGGTGGTCATAGTATATCATGTGATGTAGTTGTGCCTCTCTATCAGTGTGGTGTGCTCTGGATCTTGTTTGCCCATGGAGCTAGGTGCCAAGATGCCAAAATCCCAAATGCCTTAATGGAAAAAAATGCCAACTACCTTGCTAGTAAAGAAATTGAAGCCTCTCCCCTTCTTCTTCTCCTCCCAAAAAAAGAGGACGTAGAGGTATTTATAGAGTTAGGGTTAGCCCAAAATGCAGATCGAGTGCCATGTGGCAGTGTGGTGGGTGTTACACTATAGCGTTATGTTGCACTGTAGTACCAAGTGTTACACTGTGGCGTTACGCTACACACTATAGTGCCAGGTATTGCACTATAGCACTACGTTATGTACTATAGCACTACACTACACACTCTAGCACCGAGTATTGCATTGTAGTGCTATGCAACGCACTCTAGTACTACGCTACACACTATAGTGCTACACTACGCACTGTAGCGCTACACTACATAGCGTAGCAGGGTAGTGCACTGTAGCACTATGCTATGCACTATAGCGCTACACTACATAGTGTAGCAGAGTGCAAAAAGTTCCATTGCTCTAACACTTAGAAAAATCTTGCAAATATGGCAGTTAGTATTGTGCTACACTACACACTATAGTGCTACACAACGTACTATAGCACTGGACTATGCTATGCTACATAGCGTAGCAGGGTGGTGCACTATAGTGCTATGCTACGCACTGTAGCGCTACGCTATGCAGCATAGCAGGGTGTTACACTATAGCACTACACTATGCTATGCTATGTAGCATAGTAGGGTGTTACACTATAGCACTACACTATGCACTGTAGTGCTACGCTATGCTATGCTATGTAGCATAGCAGGGTCTTACACTATAGCACTACGCTATGCACTGTAGCGCTACACTACACTACACTACATAGCGTAGCAAGGTGCAGAAAGTGCCATCGCTTTGATACTTAGAAAAAATTTGTAGTTGAGATGCCAAGACCCAAAATTTTATGGTGTTTCAATGGCCCCTCTTTGTTGACGTCTGGAGGAGTGGCCTGAAAGACGTCAAAAAAGAATTACAAAACACCACAGCAAACATGTCACCAATGTCATTTGTCAGCATAAGATCAGATGTCATTTTACCTTGCTCAAGAGTGTTACGGGAATAAGGTTATGCTAGGGGACAAGGGGTATAGGCAATGCTATAGAGATGAAATTTAAATGATGGGAATGAAATACAAATAGTGGATCATGATATAAGATGCAAATTTAGCATGGTTGATAGTGACCATGGCATGATGTGGTTTACCCTTGAAATGTCAACCTCTTGTTGGAGTGTTTATGAGAGCATCAAAGTCCATCCAAGGATGAGCCAATTTTTGAAGCTGCAGTGTTGTTGATTTTCTTTATGTGTGTGAGGGGAACCTTTTTTTGGGTTTAGCTTACTATTGAATACTAGCTGCAACCCTTTTTTTGTGTGTGAGACAAACCTTTTTTTGGGTTCAACTTACTATTGAATACTAGCTACAACTTGGCCATTGAGAAGATGGGCTTTATTTCCCAGGGATGATTCATGTTACATCCACCTAGGCTTTGACTATGCAACAAAAGTTCCCCATAGGATGAATTTTGTTACATCAACCATGGTTTCAATGGTTGATATGAAGAGAATGTCATGTGTGTCATGGTGCATATGCATCAGAGGAGTGTGAAATCATGAGTATGGGAAGGATGAGAGGATGTTGGGATGAAGGAATGGATGTGCATGGGATGTAACAGGGATGAGGGGGATGTGCACTCTTGAGTGGTTCAACTTGTCCAGTCATGCACATCAAAGCAACGTGATAACTTACTGCTGCTATGAGATGCACCTTTGCATGATCACTTCCAAGGCTTCATCCTAAAAATACAACTCAGAGAGGACAAGAAAATCACAAAATGTGAAATGCAAGTGAAAATGCTAGATGTGAAGATGCTGCAAGTGCTGGATGCAAAGATTCTGTGAAAGTGTCAAATGTTGTGCCAGTTGGAAGTGCTCAGGAAGCTAGTGAACGTGCCAAGATGATGGTGCTACAAGTTTCTGGAATACCGCACTAATGGTAAGTGCTCCAAAAGAATTACTAGAATGGTGGGAGGTGATGATCCTATGAGTACTCCCAAGGAAATGGAAAGTGTTTAGATTAGATTAGCTACATGCCATTTTAAAGTCCTGGCAGACCATGAACCCAATTTAAGGTCCTGGCCGATTGTAATGTCCTAGTTTATAGTCCTAGTAGACTATTGGATGCTAGTTTAATGTTGCAGCGAACAGTGGCTTTTGTGCCAGTTTAATGTTTTGACCAAAGGACGAGTTGTTGTGCCAATTTAACATCATGACCCAAGGACAAGCTATGCTAGTTTATAGTCATAGCGAACTGTTTGCCAATTTATAGTCATAGTGGACTGGTGCTTACCTTGCTTGTATAAGGTGCAATGCTGCATGCGTAGTCATGTTTTGTGCCTACAAGATCCTATAGAAATCAACTAGAAAGAAAACAACATCAAGAAACACCTATTGTAAATAAGGATGAATGAAAGGAAAGCAATGCAAAAAGTGATAGTTTTAGACCATTTCGGATCATAGGCTAGTTTAAGACCTTTTCGGGCCATCTGTTTTTGTAGTTTTATGTTTTATGTTTTTAGATGTAATGCGTAAGCTAACTGGATGGATGCATAAAAAAAGTAAAAAAAATATAAAAAAATGAAATGCCTGATCTAAGTAAGGAGAGAAAATGTAAATGCATAGGCTAATACGATGTAAATGAATGTCAAAAATGCATGGCATGTGGAGGCAAAGGGTAGGCAAGCATCTAGCACATTTTTGGCCAAGGGAAAGTCTTAGTCATGTAGTTGCTTCCTAACTGGGCATGGATTAGGGAGTGTGCAAGGCTTAGGATCCTTTGGGAGGCTGTTGGCTTCAACCACTTGTTTGGGTGTGTTAGCCTTAGGCGCTGCATTGGTTGTTATAGGTGTACCACCAAGAAACTCTTCTTCTAAAACTTGCGCCATGTCTATGTCATGGATATTCAAAGAGGAAGCATTATCACCATGGATGATAACTTGACCACCTTCATATGGAAGGTGGATTTCTTGGTGGATGGGATGTATTTGGGCTAGCCAAGGCCTACCTAGAATCATGTTGAAACTTGGCATCTCCTCTATGATAGTGAAATATGCACTAATGGAAAATTCCTCTTCTACCAAAAAGGCTAATTTGATTGTACCCTTGACTCTAACATGTGATCCATTGAAGGATTTTAGACATGTGGTTTTGGTTGGCCTGATTTTATCTACCAGGCCTAGCTTGTCAATGATAAAGTACAATACTATGTTTGTTGCTGCACCATCATCAACATGTACTCTATGGATTGTGCACTACCCAAGATGTATGCTAATGGATAGTGGAGCTGTAGTAACTTCCCCTTATTTTGGTTTGATTTTAACTACATTATCATGGAATACTAGGGATGTTGAACTTGATTCTTGTGGTGCAGGGGGCAACATTATTGCACGGATGGATGTCTCATTTGTAGTGATGTCCTCTGTAACAGGAATGGAGGCCAATATCTTGGCCAATGCTTGGTGGTGAGCAAATGAAGTTATGACTAGGTCGTATAAGCTCAATGTTGTGTTCTTTTGCTTAAGTGCTTGTTTTACCTAGGTTAGTGCAGCTACAGAGTCCTTGTCATTGACTAGTGTGTTGGCTTTGACTTCCTCTATGTGGCTTGACAGAAAAATCTCTTAGGAGGGGGATTTTGGCTTGGTTTTCTTGGCCTACTTGGAAGTAGGGGCCCTAGTGTTTAGTTGTTGTTTGCTAGTTGTGGTCTTTTCTTCGGCCATGGGATTTGCGAGGTGCTCATTTGTCCTCTTGCATTTCCATTTGGTGGGCCTACCCGGGTTGCTAGTGGGGTCAACCCTTAAAGGAGGAGGGATTAAGATGTTGCCCACTATTGGGATTTGGGTAGGTGGGGGGCCATCGCCTTGTGACACTCTTATGATGAATGGTAATTTATGTGAAGTTGTTGTGTGGTTAACTTGTTGTGGTACCTTGATAACAAAAGGTTTCCTAGCGGTTGTTGTTGCATAATGCTAGTTTAACATCTTAGCGAATGGTTGCTGTGGAACTTTGACCACAAAGGGTGTTGTTGGTGCTTGAGGTGACACTTTGATAACCAAGGGAGGCCTCTTGCTAGTGGAGGTGGAGGGAATCCTTGCCTTGCTGGGAGGCACATAGATCATAAAAGGTTGTTGCGTAGGTTTAGACTTACCACCTATGCTAATGGAATTTATGACATAGGAGGCATCATCTGTGTTGGATTGACTCATTGTGTTAAGCACCAATTGACCACGTTCTATCATTCTTTGTAGGTCATCTTGCAAAGAACAACATTTGTCTATACTGTGACTAGCCAATTGGTGGTAATGATAGTATTGATCCAGCTTGAAGTGTTGTGGAACTGGGGGCTCATTTGCAACTGCTAAAGTGGGGTTCCTTAGTAGTTCACAGTACCTATCATGTTTTTGGTGGGTAATTGCTGATACATATTTCTGTTGGATTGACCGAGATTTCAAGAGTTTCTCTAATAGTTCAGAGGTTTGCACCAGTAGTGGTGTATACTTTGAGCAATCCTTGTGTGAAAGTTGGATCTTGGGGTAGCCCCTATCAATGTAGATGAGTTGGTGCCAGAATTGGTAATTTTGTTAGTTGGGGCTTTGGGCTACTTAGCTATTGGACCCCGGTTGGTTGCTTTTGTGCTTGTGGCTACTGTTATCACTATTGTTTTTTGCTTGCAAGCATGTTGGTTTCTATAAGCCACATAGGCTAGATCATTACTAGCTTGTGTTGCTTCCTCTATGCTTTTTACTTGGGAGAGGGCTTGGCTAAGAGACTTTGGGGCTAGATAATACAGTTTGGACTTGATGAGGTCATTCACTACACCTTTGAAGATAGCTAGTAGGTGTGTCTCTGCTAAGGGTTCATGCATTTTGTTCAATGTAGCATTCCAACGTTGGAGGAATTTTGGCATGGGCTCTAGAGGCCCCTATTTAACTTGCATCAGTTGGTTAAGGGTTGCTTCAGGCTTTAGGTTGTATCTGAAGCATGTCACAAACTTTCTTATGAGATCCTCTAAAGAGGAGATTGAGGCCTTGGGAAGTGTGCAATCCAGTCCAAGGCCTTTCTAGTGAGTGACATGGGGAAGACACGTATGATGACATGTGGCCACACTTGAAGGAGCAGGCATTCAGATCAAAATATGACCAAGTGTGCATTGGGATCTCCTTCTCCATTGTACTTGTTAAATCGAGGCAGTTGGGCCCTAGTTAGAAGAGTTAGGGGTGGTACCATAGGACTTATGGGATGATCTTGGTAGAAGTCCACCACCTTAATGGTATCAGAGGAGGTAGCTTTAAGTCAGATAATCTCCTTCATCAAGATTTGTATTAGTTGGAATGCCTGATCCAAGCTTGGGGATGTGCTAGCCAGTTGCATTGGTTGGGCTTGTGTTGGTTGGATAGCATGGGGTCGAATTGTTGATTGTGAAGTTTGCTCGTTTAACGTCATAGCAGATGGTTTCTGCCATTTCAATGTCATAGTGGATGATTGCTGATGTAATGGATGAGCGATGGGTGCCATGATTGGAGTGGGCCACACATGGATGGGTTGGACAGACACCGCAGACACCGATGAGATAGGTGGGATGTAGGATTCCTAAGTTGATTGGGGCTGGGAGGTGGCACCTACATGAGCATAGTGCTCACTAAATGCATTAGTTGCTTGCAAGGAAGGCTAAATTAGCATGGTCACTATCTTAGAGGGGATGGGTGGACCAAATCAAGGAGGGGTTGTAATAAGGAGTGGTTGTTGGAAGATGGTGTGGAGGGGGCTCTCATGCTTAGAGTGGGCCTCAAACTCATCTTCCTCATTCTGTGAAGCTTCCTTGTAGGGTGTCCCTGCATCATGCTTGTTTGCATGAATGAGTTGGAATAACAACTAGTAATGGAACTCCGAGAGTGGGATTTTGTCAAACAAGGAGGGGTTATACTCCTATATGTTCCAGTGGAAATCGAGGTAATCCACTAGTAGTCCTACTTGAATTTTGGCATAAATAAAATTGTATTATTCATGGCTTAATGTGGCATGTTTTGGCTGGATTGTGCTGTCAAATGTGTTAGACACCAACATGGAAGGTTACTCTGGATTCATATTCACAGATCAGGTTGTGAGAGTTGCTATTTGCAGAAAATGGCTAACTTTGAAAATAGCAGAAAAATGATTAAGTCTGTCAATAGTAAGAAAATGGATAAGTATAGAAGTATATAGAAAATGGCTAAGTGTAACAATGCAAAAAGAAAATGCTAAGTATAAAAATGTAGGAAAAATGCTAAGTATGAAAATGCAGAAAAAATGCCAAGTATGACAACTGCTAAAAATGGCCCTGTAGCACCTTGCTATGCTGCATGTGGTGAACAAGTCATAATAGTTAAAAAAATGATACTTGAAACACACTTAGATTGGCCCTCTTTCTAGTGCAAAAAACCTATTATGACTAAAAACGTTGGTGGCTGGAAACACCGAGAGGTTGCTAGGTGAACAGTTTAACCTTGGATCTACATGAGGGCCGTGCTAGAGAAAATGGATTTAGGGTGCCTTGAACAGTCTGGTCAATTAGACAGGGACTTAACCGGTGTACAATAACCCTTTTGCAAAAAATGATTTTAAATGGAATACCTAGTGGTAAGATAAAAAGGAAATGTGATGTGCACAACAATAGAAACGTGCTAAAGCACGTAACAAGATAGTGGACATGATTAACCATTTAACAATCACAAAAAATAAATGCTGTAATCAGCCAAAAAGAGAGTTTGAATAGGAAGATGCATCACACAGAAAAAAGGATACAGTTATATAAGGTGTAAAATAGGCACAGTAGGAGTAGAGTCACAGCCTCGGTGATGTCAGGCTATGAAATCTGGTGCTCACTGTAATAAACCGTGCCTCCTAGGTCAATGGTCATAGTATACCATGTGATGTAGTTATGCCTCTCTATCGGTGTGCTATGATGTGGGTGTCATTCACCCATGGAGCTAGGTGCCAAGATGCCAAAATGCCAAATGCCTTAATGGAAAAAAATGTCAACTACCTTGCTAGTAAAGAAATTAAATCCTCTTCCCTTCTTCTTCTCCTCCCCAAAAAAGAGGACGTAGAGGTATTTATAGAGTTAGGGTTAGCCAAAAATGTGGATCGGGTGCCATGTGGCAGTGTGATGGGTGTTACACTGTAGCATTACGTTGCACTATAGAACTAGGTGTTCCACTGTAGTGCTACACTATGCACTGTAGCACTGGGTATTGCATTGTAGCACTATGTTACGTACTATAGCACTATGCTACATAGCGTAGTAGGGTAGTGCACTATAGCGCTATGCTACATAGCATAGTAGGATGCAGAAAGTGCCATTGCTCTGACACTTAGAAAAATCTTGCAAATTTGGGAATTAGTGTTGTGCTATGCTATGCACTGTAGCGCTATGCTACATAGTGTAGCAGGGTGGTGCACTATAGAACTACGCTACGCTACATAGCATTGCAGGGTGGTGCACTGTAGCACTACGCTATGCTACACAATGTAGTAGGGTATTACATTGTAGCGCTATGCTACACAGCATAGTAGAGTGTTACATTGTAGCACTACGCTATGCACTGTAGCACTACGCTACATAGCGTAGCAAGGTGTAGAAAGTGCCATCACTCCGAGACTTGGAAAAAATATACAGTTGAGATGTTGAGACCTGAAATTTTGTGGTGTTTCAATAGTGTAGCCAAGTTCACGACCAGCATTGCACATGTACATGGTATGGGCACGTTAGCATCTCATGGGGTCCAGGACACATGGCATCTAGGCCTCATTTCTCTCGTACTCCTAGCCCTATAAATACCTTGGAAAAAAATGCTTAAAGGGTTGGCTTTTTTGTTAAAAAGAGTTGGAATTTTTGCATTGAAAAGAGTGGTTAGCTTGTTGGTTTTTTGTATTGGCTGGTTGGTTTCTTGATTGGCCTCTTGACAAAACACAGTTAGCTTCTATCTACAATTGGCTTTTAAGTTGGCTCTCAGAAGGCATAGTTGGCATTTTTCTTGAATACTTGAGTTACCTTTCAGTAAGCAGTGGATCTCTGGCATTGTATAACCTCTTGTACATCTTTCAAAAAAGGCAAAGAATCGAATCTATGAGCTTGGGGTGGTGCATCTTCTTACCTAAGTTTTTCTACTATTTCGTTACTGTTATCATTATTTTGCATCGTTTCCTTCATTTCTGCATTTATTGATCATCTATTTACCTAGCGTGTCTCGCCATGGAAATGACATTTACATAAGGTTAAGATAAACCAACTAAGTCCTTGTCTGATTGACCAGACTGTTTAGGGCACCCCATTTCCATTCTTTCCAGCATGGCCCTCACATGGATCCAGGGTTAAACTGTTCACCCGACAACCTCTCAGTGTTCCAGTCGTTGACGTTTTCGGTCATTACAGGACCCACTTGCATAACTTTTGTTGATAATAGCTTTTAACCAAACCTCACATGTCCCAGAACATCATTGACAGTTTCTCTAAAATTATGTATAATTTTAGAACTACTTCTCATCAAATTCAATTAATTTTTCTTACTTTTCTATTCAAATATCCTTCAAATTCAAAATTCCTTGAACATCTTCTAAATTATACCTTTGATTTTAATTATTCAAGGAATTGTGTGCTTTTAGAGTTACACTCATTAATTGTGAAGACTAAAGATGTGCAATTTTTGAAAATTTTAAAATTTTTCTAACATCCTACTTTCAAACTGTTGGCGACCGTTTGGGACGCGACCGCCAACGAGTGTCCTCGAACAAGATTTAGGTGCCTACTAGTCTCTGGAAACACCAAGGCCCAGATACCTCCAAATAAACTCAGTAGTTAATGTGAGTATGTGTGTGTGCTGTTGCGGCGTGCGGTTGTGAGAAATGTAACGATTGCGTTGCATGTAAACTACAAATGACTTACTTT